>VXBJ01002630.1:81513-110510 GCA_013400055.1 Nycticryphes semicollaris | reverse complement strand
CCCGCCACGACCCCCGGCCCTGCCGGGCAGCACCCGCAGCCTTCTCAGCGCTGCCGGGCAGCGCCCGCCGCTCCCCACTGGGGCTTCCCGGCGCGTCCCGCGCGGAATCCCCGGGGCGGCCCGGCCACTCAGCGCCGCGGGCGGCAGGCCGCTCCTCAGCCGCGCCCCCCAAAAGGTGAGGGCGGAGGGAGCAGGCTGTACCAGCATGTCTGATGTCCGCGAATCCTGCCGCTGCAGATGGAGATCGAGAGGTCCCGATCGCCGCGGTAGAAGTAGCTCCACCCCCGCGCGCGGGGGTGCTCACTGACCGCCTGCGCGGGAGCCGCGCGTCGCGCCCCGCCCCCTGCGGCTCCCCGCTGCCGATCCCCGCCGCTCCTGCGCGGGCTGCGGGCGGTGCCCTCCGGGCGCGTGGGCCGGCCGGAGCGGGGGGACGGCGACAGCACGGACCATTCCCAGCGCGTTATAACCCAGCGCGGGGGCGGCCACCAGCAGCGGGTGCCTGGCGCAGCGCAACTCCTTGCTCGGGGCAGAGCCAGGGGAGCCGCTAGCAGTTCGGGTGCGAAGGGGCCGGCAGGGGCACCCTCCCTAGACCGGGCTGCGTAGGGCCCTGTCCAGCCTGGCCTTGAAAGCTTCTGGGGACGTGGCATCCCGCCCCCGGTGTGGGCAGCCCAAGATAGTCTCACTGCTCTCAGCGTAAAGAAGGGACGTTCTGAGGGGACGAGAGAGAGGTGGGGTGTTTCGACCACTGCTGGGGGTGGGGCTGAGGAAGGGCGGGGTCCCCCAGAATCGCCCGCGCGCTCGGCCTAGGTGAGTCGCCGCTGCCGCCGCCGCTTGTGGGTCGGTCCGGTTCGGTCGCTTTGCTGGCTCTGGCCAGAGGAGCCCCTGGGGGTGCTGAGCCGCGGTAGTGGCGGAGGTTTGGCAAGGCCTGCCGCCTCAGCGGTCGCGATGTCTCGGCGCGGCGCCGGGCCGCGGGAAGGGTGGGCCGCTCCCTTGTCTTCCTGGGACTAGGCCCCCGCGCTCCCCACGGATGCGGGCTCCACAGCCTCGCTCAGGGCCGCTGTCCGCTGTCTCCTGAGGGCCTCGCTGCATCGAATGCCGCCATGTCCTTAAATAAGTACCTGAACGTGTGGGGACGTGACCTTCCATCGGGCTGGCTGAGCTGGTGATCCTGCCGCTGGGGGCAGCGGCTTTGTCGGTGCACTGAAGAGCGTGAATTTTTAAAGCGTTGTTAATGCTTAACTTGTTAGAGCTAGGGTTCAGCTATCTGACAGAAATCTCCATCCTGAGAAAACAGCACGTGCCGATATAGAGTGTGTTTGGCTCAGTGGTTTTAGGTAGCATGTGCGTGTGCTGGCACTGAGAAGCAAATGGAAGACTTGTATTTACTACGCATAGAGACCTTGTTAACTGAAGGGGCTGATGCATCTGTGTAACTTGGTTCTGCCTTCTTGGAAAACAGTCTTGCCCTGGTAGCATTTACAGTGTGACAGCTGTTTACATACCCACATAAAGAGCAGTGCTAATACTCAAGAAGTTGTCAGTGCGTTATGATAAATGTCTAAGGACAGTTAGGGAGAGGCTGCATTTCACTAGGTTAGGGGAAAGAGAAGCTTTAAGGAGCAGGTGCCTATTTGCATCTAAAGCAATAATAGCAAAGAGGGATAGAAACTGTGTTTTAGAGTATTTTTCTACAATAAGAAGCAAATGCAGTTTTCCTGCGTTGTAGCTCTTCAGGTAGCCTGTTGCCACTTAGTCACATTCATAAGAAAAATAATTTTGCCGAATCGACATATACATACAAGACATATTATCAAGAAGCTCCAGATTGTCCTGAAGTTATTGCTAATGCCTGTGATTTGAATGTATTTGTTCAGTTGGCCTTGCATTTGACAGTATATAAAGCTACCCTAAAAGTAGGATTTGACACACTAATTTAGTCTGCTTGGGCTGGTTCTGCCTGCAGCAGGACTTTCTACTGTGTATTACTACATTCCTGAAATAGCGTCTTCCTAAAAGAGGCTAACAGTTGGAAGCAAACCTGAAAATAGATGAAGCTGAAGCAAGATGAGGGGATGGTTTTCTTTTATGTAGGCAACTAAAGGTGGATCTTACTTTATAAAGAGCATTCAGGTGCTACCTACATTTCTGGATGGAAAGCCCCTACATAGGAAAAAGTCCCTATCTCATAGAGCAGATGACCTGTGACCTGCCTTCTCACACCACAGATGCTTTCAGACTTCTGTCTGACCAGTATGAGTTAGTATGTATTTTACATGATGTAACTAAAGTTACTTTAACCTTTAAATGGAAATTTGGCTATTCACCTCAGCTTGAATGTAGGAGCTAAAAAAAAGTCTTAAGCCTAATTTGTTCCATTTGCTAAATTCTGTGGTCTGCTCCCCCATCACACATGTGCACACACGTTTCTCCCCCACAAACTTGTGAAATACCCAGAAAATCTATTGCTCAGGTTTTGCAGAGGCACTGGTCGAGTCACTATAAGTCACAGGAAACCCTTCATGAAGCGTGCTATGTGGAAACTAAATACCAGGCATGAGGTCAAAGCTCATTCAAGCCCTTTTTATAAATGCTGACCTGGGTAGGAGTCAGTATCTGGGTATGAGTGAGGGTGTGCAAACCGAAAACAGCTCTGCCACCCACCTTGAACCCCTCTGTCAGACTCCGGCCCCGTGAGGTCTTGATTAAGCCAAGCTGCTGATTGGTGTTGATGTGTGTGCCTCCCACTGCACAAATGTCTTAATCTTTGAATGCCGTAATGCATTCATTGTAAAAAAACTCTTCAATTAAATGGTATTGCTATGAATATTAATTAAAGCTAGTGAACAGCTTTGAGGTGGTTTAAATGAAAAATGCAAATTACTTGTTAGTAAACTTCAGCTTTAGGAAGCATTCATACAAGGGGATTTGTCTTCTAACCACATTGTTGCTTTCTACCTCCCTTCACAACCATTGCACCTAATGGAAGAAATCTCTTGAGATATGGCCTCGAAAAGAGCATTGGTGATTCTATCAAAAGGGGCAGAAGAAATGGAAACTGTAATCCCTACTGATGTTATGAGAAGAGCTGGGGTGAGTATGCAGATAATGAAAAAATCCTGTTGTGAGTAATTGGTCAAGTGAAAATCTTTGCCTCAAGTTGATGTTCATTGCAAGCAGTTCAATGTATAGTCTGTTGAATGAGATGGAAATTTACCTGTGTGTTCTTACTGGTTAGCAAATATTTGTGCCATGCCCCAAATAAGCATGCATGACAAAGGACATTTGTGCAAAAGATAAAATCTTAAAATACTGAGCCTAATGTAGACTCAAGTGGATGTTTCAAGTACATCTTACTCTGACAGAAAACATGGCTACTTCCTTGTGTAGTAACAGGAAGTGCTTTTTTTGTAGGGGTCTGAACAGCCCAGTATATGACAGCTTATGACATTGCATAGTTTTTCTTGAGCTACTTCTAAAATACTGCTCTTAACTACAGTTCTATATGGTGGGATTCCTCATGCTGTTTGTTACCTTCACAACTATAGTGGTACACAGTTTTGTCATTTGATTAGGTATGAAAATAAGGTTTTAAGTAAATACACCAACTTCACATGTGTAGAAACAACTAAAATAAAAATTACCTTTTCCCACCACCTTTGTCATTCCATTAATGTACTCCCCATACTGTGGGGAGATGTCAGCCCTACAAAGCACAAGCTTGGCTGCTTGTTTAGTAAGTGTGAGCTGTGCCATGCACATCTATGATATTATGACCAGTCGTCTAGTATTCAGGGGAGAAAAGTGAATATGCTGTCACTTGAGTGTGCAAAGAGGCTTTTTAATTCATGATACGATCTACTTAGTCTTGCTCTTCTGAGTTGTATTGTTTTGTTTTGTTTTAAACCTGTGAGACCTGATATGCTCTAAATGTCCCATTTGAAAAGTTGAACTATTTGAGGTATTTGTTAATCTCTAGGTGATTATCACTGCTTACCTTGTCCATTTGTATTTATTCATGGTTTGGGGAAGCTTAAGTGTTGCCCTGTCCTTGACTGCTTTCTGTAGTGCTTTGCTCATACTGTTCGCTATTTAAGAACTAACATTTAGAACTAAACACTTAAGAAAAATGCCCTAAATTCTTGAATTGTAATGATGTATGTATTCTTCTGTTAGATCAAGGTGACCGTTGCAGGCCTAACAGGAAAAGAACCAGTGCAGTGCAGTCGAGATGTCTTCATTTGTCCTGATGCCAGCCTTGAAGATGCCAGGAAAGAGGTTGATTAGCCTTTCTCACAGTTTCAGAGATGAATTTGGAAAGTTTGTGCATTACCTTTAGGCAGATGTTGTGTTCCATAATTGGAACTAGTTTTCTGATCACAAGGTGTTGTTCAGTGGAAGAAGTGGTAGATCCCTTACCTTCTCGCTTGACTCAGCTGTCGTGGCCTTAACACAGTGTAATGAATGTACCAGCCTTGCTCAACAGAACAATTTTTTGTTTGTTTAGGGGCCGTACGATGTCGTGGTCCTGCCTGGGGGTAACCTAGGAGCTCAGAACTTGTCAGAGGTAAAGTTCTGGTATCTTAAACACGCATGGGCATCCTCATGAGTAGTGGGTGGTCTACACTTGCTCAGTAATCCTGCAGATTCAGTTCAGCATCTGAAATTTCTCTTCTGAATGCATCAGTAAACTGTTAACTGTCTTAAGCCTTCTTGTGATTATGTAGGTGGGATAACTGGGTAAATTCTTGAACTTGAGTACCTAGTTAAGCAGAATCAAAATGGAAGGATATTGTAGGGAAATCTCTGTTCATAATCATATGAAGATGAAATAGTGGCAAATGAAGATTTAATTCCATGAAATACAAAGCAGGCTGAACCCACAGGACTCTGTTCCATTGCTCAAGAATTTTGTTTCTGGTGCAAAACTGTTGTAGTGATGGTATAAATATCTTGTGGAAGGCAGACAGATAAACAAGTCCATCTGTCAGATAGGATTTAGGTGGTATCACACAGTTTGTAACCTCTGGAATATGAGACAAATATCTTGTATAAATTTGCTTAAGAATGATAGAGATTGTCTGGAGGTATCTCGTGAATACTTTTTTCTATTTATCTTGTGAAGTTTTTGAACAAATTCCTACACTCACATATTAACCAGCTTTTCTGTGGGCCAAGTACTTCCTTCTGGTTCCTTCTGCTTTCCTTTTCTCTTTCCTTGTGGGGCAAGCATTTATTGGTTTCAGTTTTTCCTCCTCAGTGTTTTCATTGCCCTCTGTCCTGAGGCAGGATTGAGAGTTGTCAGCTGGTTGTCTTTGTAAAACTTTTTATTAATTTGCTGTGGAAAGTATCTCAACAATGCTTCAAATAATCAACCCCAGACAATGACTTGCGTTACGGTTTCTTCATACAGTCTCCTGCTGTGAAAGACATTTTGAAGGACCAGGAAAGCAGAAAGGGCCTGATTGCTGCTATATGTGCAGGTGGGTTAACAAGACATCTTGCTTTGTAAAGCGTTTGGATATTTTGAAGGGGCATGCAGACAGTTTCCTGTCTTAGAAATCTATATTCCTGTAATTAGTAGCAGGGACTTATAGTATATGTGCACACCCCAGCATTTAAATTTTTTGTAAATTTAATAGCAGAGGAATCTCTAAAATATGTGAACACTTAGCCTGCAACTTCTGCTTGCTACTTAGTTCTTTTCAATCACGTGTGTTACTGTCTTTAAAATAAAAAGTGAAAGGTAATGTGCTAGCATTTTTTACAAAATATTTGCTTATTCTGGTGATCTTTCTGTGAGGACACAGTGCTGGCAGGACATCATTGTTATAAATTTATCTCATATCTCCTTTCCTGCCCTTTAGCTTCAGAAGGAAGGCTGTAAGTATAGAATTACAAGCTCACCCTTCCTCATCTGAGTGGTGGCAAAAGATAGAATTTCTCTGAGGAGGGGCTTGTCGGCTTACATATTCTGCACAGCTAGGTATTTGGTTTATTCTTTTTTAAGATTGTTCTGCAAAAAAAAAGGCAAGAAGAACAATTGCTGTTACTCCCAGCTGAACTGAGAGGCTGGCCCAGGCGCCCATAGCTGAGAATGGGTGTGTAAAAAACAGTCTAACAGTGTCTCTGTGGAGTGTATTTTCACTTTTGTTTTCTGGTACATTGATGGGTGTTTTTGCATTTGTTCTTCAGTTGGGCAATATGCATACAGAGTTGAATGGGGCAGTGATAGTCTTCTACTTCTCTATCTGTATCTCTTGCACAACAATTGCAAATTCACGGTTGCCCAAAAAAGGCAATGTTTGTAATCGGGACTGTTCATTGATTTAGGTATAATGCTTCTTAGTAGCTGATTCCAGCTGTATGCTAAGAAGGTTATTTCCTGGGCTACATCTGAAATGAATCAAATGTAAAGAAATGAAACTCACATTGGGCAAATCCTGCCTTCAGTTTCTTTTGGAATTCCCGTAAGGATTTTCTGTCAGATGACCTAAGACTTCTTGACACAAACTCCTTCAATTCAGGCCAAGAAGGAAGTATGAAAAGAAAAGACTGTTAAAACAAAAAACTTAATGGTTAGCCTGTGACCTGTCCAAAATACTGCTTGGCACGCAATTCCAGCATGTAAAGGCTTACTCAAATGAAAGTATAACCATTAAATCTCTTAATTCAAGGCTTTAACAAGGTTGTAAAGTAATTGTACCTAGTTAATGTTTAGATTGAAATGCAGTCTTTTTCTTACTTAGTTTCAAGCAGTTTTAAATGAAACGTATTATGTCAAAGTAAAATGGCCATTGTTCTTGACTCCTTCAAAGGCAGCACAGTCACTGGTAGAACAGCTATGTGAACTGTATGTTTAAACCTTCTCTATTCATCTTTTTTGGCGTAGGTCATTTTGTGTAATAAAATAGCAATGATTATACAGCTGTGTTCTTTTGAGGCTTTTGCTGCAGAGATAAGGCTGGCATCAGTTTTATAAAAAGTAGTCTCTCCACAGTGAGCTTTGGCCCCTCAAGGGCCTAGTGCTGGAACACGTGTTGTTGAAAGTGTTTGTAGCAGAAAGCTGTTCCCCACTGGTGCACCTTTGTGTCCTCACAGGTCCTACTGCCCTTCTGGCACATGGGATAGGGTTTGGAAGCAAAGTCACAACACATCCTTTGGCCAAAGATAAAATGATGAATGGAGGTATGTAATAACTTTTATAAGTTTCTCTCTAAACTTTTCTCAGTTTTTTTTTTTTTTTTTCTTCTGAACCCTTCCATTTAAAGAAAGGGAAATAGCTTTTGTATCTTATTTTGTATCTCTGAATTCCCTTGGTGCTCTCCTGAATGTAATCAAGATTCAACTGAATATGCTAAGACTGTACTTCTAAGTCTGTTCAACCCGAAAATACAGGCCTGTATTAACATTCTCATAACTGGGGGAAATATGCTACCTCTGTCCTACCAGGAGTGTTTTTATCCTTATTCTCTTGAGGCTGAGCCACCTCTTGCCCTTTTGGTTCTTTGCCTCAGTGGTCCCAGCAGCACTTTGCTGCTCTCCCATGAGTGTTATGAGCAGCTGATGAGTCCACATTTCTTTCTCATACCTAAAGGAAGTGGTGGTGGTGAAGCACTATTAAAAATCATTCTGTGAGCATTAATGAGTCTGAAGGTGAGCAGGCAATGGCAGGGTTCCTCCAGTTTCCTCTGCATGCATTTGGAAAGAAGAAAGTTGTGAGCAGCTACACAAAAGCAGAATGACTTCCGAAATTAACATCATGGGAACCGACAGGCACAGCGAGAGCTGCTTGATGAGCTCATAGAATCACAGTTGCATTCCCATACCATGGGAATGAGCTCCCAGAGCTCCCTGCGGGGCCTTTTTCCCCGCTGAGGACTTTGGGCAGTGATGAGCTGTAGGTTTCAAGGGGCAGGGGTGCACTGCAGAACACAGCTGTTCACAGGGAGCAGCTCCTCAGCTGCTGTAGGCTGCGGGTGCTGGGCACGGTGCTGGAGACTGACCCTGTTCCTGTTGTGTGTCCCCCTAAGCACACTACAGCTACTCTGAGAGCCGCGTGGAGAAAGACGGGAACATCCTCACCAGCCGCGGCCCTGGTACCAGCTTTGAGTTTGGGTTGGCCATTGTTGAGACGCTGATGGGGAAGGAAGTGGCTGAACAGGTGAAAGCCCCCCTAATACTGAAAGAGTGAAATCCTGGTTTGGGAAAGGGAGTAGCACAATTTCAGATGGGGAGTCTTATCCTTTGTAGAATAGCTCTGAGATTCACTGTTGTAAATACCATTTAATTGTGGGTGAAATTAGCAACTGTACTTAACCTGTGATACCTTAACAAACTAGTGGTCTTTATTTCTGGAAAAAGATCCTGTTAGCAAAATGCTTCATCACAAAAAAAACATCCAGCATCTAATAATCTTAGTTAACTCGTGGATGTCATTTAAAATTCACATGGTCAAATGTTTGCTAAGTTAATAAAAATGAAGTGACCCTCCTTGTGTGTTTCTTTGTGTGTTTTCTCCCACCTCAGGCCTGTGAAACCTTTTTACCACTATGGCTAGCAATGCACTATTCAAAACAACTTCTATTTAAAATCTCACACAGTTCTTCTGAAGTATGAGCTGAAATGAGAAGGTTCAGCACTGGAATGAGCTCCCCAGTGAAGTGGTCATGGCCCCAAACTTGTCAGCGCACAAGAAGCATTGCAAGAACACTCTTAGATACATGGTTTAACTTTTAGATTGCCCTGTACAGAGTCAGGTGTTGGACTTGACTCAGGGGTCTCTTCCAACTCAGGATATTGTGTGGTTCTGTGAAATAGATTAAGTTGTAGCTTAGAATTTGTTAAAACAGTACTTAGTTTCCTGTGTAAAAATAAGGCAAATAACTAGTATTTATTCTAAGATGGTATGGAACTAAATTCAAACTAGGAATATTCTTACCTGTCAACCACCCCAGAGTTCTACAGCTAGCAGGATGTTCATGGTACCATTGGAATTTGTCTTCTACGTTGAATGACTGCAGATCCATTGAGCTATTTAGGCAGCTAATAATCAGCACAAAGCAGGAAGTTTGTACGTAGTAGCAGGAAGTTTGTACTTAGTAGCTTACCACCAGTAGCAGTGCTTGTTTCTGCTTACTATAAATCAGAACTTGCCTGGCTTAACTGAGCGTATGTCATCTTAGAGGAGTCGCTGGACAGGTCTCTGGAGGAAGTAATGGAGCTGTATCCCCATGAGAATTAATAATTTGTGATCAATTTTTGTCTTTGCTACCTTTCTTTTACCAAGTAACTGTGCTGTTATGTGGTTATCAGCAATCACGCTTAAAAGGTGGCATCTCGCTGGCCTCTGAAGTTACCACAGCATCTGGAGACCTGGTTCTACACATATCTGATGTGTACAGGCTGAACTTTAGAAAATGACTGCTTTAGAAAATGCCTTTGTGCTTGCTTATTGTAATGGGAAACTGGTTCATTCTCAATTACCACAGTTTGGTAATGAAATACGTAGGTACCTTTGCAAATTTAGAATTAAGAAATGTCTCTACATTGTTAGTATCTACAGGAAGAACTGCTTTAGCTGTATGCCTCTAATTTGTTTAGAAAATCTTCCATATGTTTCTCTAGCTTTGAAATATGCTCAAGATATGCAAAAAGTTGTAATCTATGTAAGATTAGACATGTTTCTTCGTTAAATCTGCATGTCTAACTGGTATCGCCATGCAAATGTAAACTAAATGATGGAAAGATTCTTTGTCCTAGACTCTGGAATAATCACTTGGTTTGTAAATGTGCATGATTTAGAATACAGGAAAAGCTGCGCATTCCTGGGCAGTAGCTTTATAGCATTAGAATGGAAATACTTCCATGCTTATATCGTTAAGGTTTCTAGAATTTTTTTAATGTAACACATTAATGGGGTGGCCAGAAATTTGATTGTTCATTTTTATTTTTTGTTCTAAGGCTGAGAAAGTTCATTTACAGAAATGAAGTTTTCAATGCGTACGTCTGGGCTTTCCCACTCCTATTAAAGTACTGGTAGGAAAAGCAATCAGTAAAACGAGCTTAGAGCCCATTGTATCTGGTTAACTTGTAGATTCTTTCATTGCATTCAGCAAAGGACTTGGTTAATGAAATGTGGTAATGTTGCTTGCATCACAGTTTCCTTCATAAAGCTGACCTTGTTCTCAACCTCTTGAGTTGTAGATTTCCAGCAAATCTGAATTTACATAGATTCTCTGTTTCTGCCAAGGTGTCATTAACTCAGTTTCTAAGTTAGGGGAGGTGTATCAACTAGGATTATGCTAATTTTCCTCATAGGGGAAGTGTTGAGAAGCAATTTGGTGATTTAAGAAAAAAATAATTGCCTTGCAATTTGTGAAATGTTTATTTCCTCTCTCCTTATCTATTTCATACAGAGGTTCCCTAGCTGTTACATATCTCTTCTCCTAAAATCCCCTTTATCTGCTGCTGAAAGATGAGATGAGGTACTTTTCTGCTCAGTGTTTCATGAATGCTAGAAACTTTGTGCCCTTTTATTATTGGCAAGCTTTAGTTTTACAGCCTACAGTAGTTGGATATTTACTGCCACAGAACTTGGCTTAAAATGCGAATGCATCCACTCTTCCCTGCCTTTGTTACCTGACAGTTGGAGGATTTGGGGGTGGGTTTATTTTCCTGCTGAGAAGGTCGTCAGTCAGCATCTGCTGTTTGCCTTGTATCCTCTCTCAGTAATAACGTGGGGCTTCTCCTCTTGATCCTGATTGTTGTGTAAGCTTGAATGAATAATTGAGAGTGAGCTCTTTTATTGAATGGAGAAGTATTTTATGACTTAGGAACAGGATTGTACGCAAGATGGCATAGATGCTAGTGCCAGCAGCAAATACTTGCAATGATGAAAAATATTTTCATTTAGAATGAAGTAGCTTATAAATGAAGAAGCAGCTCTGAACCAGAGGAAGCAAAGAAGTGAGCGTTCTGGTTTTGCTGCAGTTCTTTGGCAGGTTTCTTTCCAAAAAAGGAAAGCAATGTACACAGCCCAGTACTTTGTATTTGTGTGAACAGGCACAAATCCCAACCTGGGAATACATCCTTCCAAGCAAAGGATCCTTTTCTAGAGAGAGAAAAGCATTATTTTTCAAACAGGTGGAGACAAACACAACGATAACAGATACCAACCAGCATGTACACTACACTAGTTACTTAGAGCTGTAAAAGTACATCAGGGAATATGATTCTTCCAGTACTTACAAGCCTTGGACAGCTTGTTAGCCATGCTGTTTGGTACGACCTAACTACAAGGCATGAAACCCACAGTGACTGTCAGAGCAGAGAATGATTACTTAAACAGATTGTTTTGTTTGTTCTTTCAACAAAAAGATGTGTTATAATGCAAGGTAGAAGCAACAATACCAAAATGGTAAAAGAGAGCTGTCTTCCAGCAGCTTGGATGACATGTGACTTGGTTGGAAAATTAAGCACGTAATGGAGAAGTTGGAAGATGCCAGCCACAGAAATAATCACAAGGGCTACATCCATACCGTCATTTACATTCAGATACTGTACTTCCAGGGAAAAAAGGATACTTTGCTATTATGGAGGCTACATTTTAGTAGGACGTGGGATGCAATGTTTGACGTTTGAAAAATAAGCAACAAAACGCTGAGTGAATGAATAAATGGTTGCCCAAAATTTTAAATAGTAGTTTAGCAAGTTTAGAATGTGGTCCTGCACGTGCTATGTCTGCGTGAAATGCAGTATGGAAAGAAAGCAAAAGATGTGAGATGAGAGACAAGCAGGCCCCACGCAGACGTGCCTGCCGAGACCTCGGCACAGCTGCTCTGCTGACATTGCCCAGCTCTGAGCTTCCATGGAGTTTCTGTAGGTCTTGCAGCAGCATCACACAGCAGGAAGGTAAAAAGTTTCTGGGAAGCACAGCAAAAAGGGACAGCCTGCCCCTGCTGGAACAGTTTGTCCCACCTTCAGCCCTTCCCCTGCCATCTCTGGAGAGGCATCCAGGGAAGGGATATGGGGCTTGGAGCAGGTTGGGTGAATGGCCGTGGCGGGTGCCAGCTGAGCCCCAGACGCTGGCCCAGCTCCTTCAGTTAGGATGTGTTCAGTGGGGTGGGATCTCAAGGAAGACCTTGCCCTCCCAGTCCTCCAGACCTCCTCTGCCTGAACATTCCCTGTCGAGCAACATCCACCTTTCCATACACACGGACACTCAGCACAGCTTCCTGCAGAGGAGACTGAATGCAGGTCTCCTGAGTGCTGGGTACTCTAACCAACAGATTACTAATTAAGGGACTAGGTGGCATTATTGGTTTGTCTTTTTCTGGCCACGCTTTGGGAAACGGGGCTGGCATACATGATGACAGGCTCCAGAAGCAGGTTCAGACTAGAAAAACCCGGTATCCTGTTTTTCAGGTGACGTAATTCCTCTGTGCAGTCCAGGTGCTCTGAGGACTCCACCAGGTGGCACAGCATTAGGCATTGCAGTCTCTGTGCTGCGATCAGTCTCTTTAGCAGCTCTTGAACCTTTGTGCTTTCTGTAAAACTGTTCTGAGTGCTAAGTGTGACTGATTGAGAGGCAATCTTTTATACTCAGGCTTGGTGTTCTTTTGCTTAACTTCGTTCAACAGCTTATAATTATACCCTTCATATAATCTTAAATAATTCCTCCCTACATAGGGTTTACAGCCCTTTGAGTCTTATAGATACTCATATACCTTTAACTACTTAATTCAAGGGCATTCCAATAATGGTAGAGGGAGGAAGAAGTAAAGGTGTTCAAGGATCTCATATGAGCACTTGTATTCTAAAAAGCAGACATACCAGATGTACATCTAGAGAGAATTCTGTAGCAGTGGTGACACTGAAGTTTTCCTCAGCTGCTGAAGTTTCCCAGCAGGACTGGGGACATAATGATTCTCTGATCAAACCTTTCTCATTTCTAAATATCAATGGTATAACTATTTTTACAGTTTACACTGGCAACAACTCTGAGCCACAGCCAGAACTTGCCAGCAGTTCAGGTGCACACTCAGTTCAGTAACAGCTCTAAAGGCATCCTTTCCTCATTTGTGGTTATCATTGAATTTCCTTTGGGATTGCCACTCTTCTGGCAATCTTGTAGACCTGCTGTTCTGAATCAAAGGAATCCCCTGAATGCAAATGGGTGTGTTTCTGCAGGTGCTTCTCTGTTGAAAATTTCCTCTGCTGTGTGTTGAACAGAGGATTTCTTCCGCTATTAACCATGTAGCTTGACTCTGACTATAGCCCAAATATTTAAAAATGTTTATGTGTAAAATTAAAGTGTAATTTTGTGACTTAATCCTCCCAGTCTAATAGCAAATGGAATTTTCCTTAATTCTGCATTTTTGTTTGCTGTTCAAGACTTGTGAAAAGACAAGTAATTCTCATTGCTAACACTAATCTCTAAAGCACCGGTGAAGTTCCCTACTGATAGCTGTCCAAATCAGTCTCCTGTACTCTGACCAGGAATTCCCAGAGTCAATTTTCAGTTTTTTGATAAGAGCTTTTGAAATCATGCATATTGCAGTACCACAAGCTTGAGGTGGACTTCTTTCTATTTCAGGATACCCCAAGTACTGGCCTAAATTTGCTTCCGATTCCTAAAAATGACAATGTTCTTAAGCAGTGACCATCATTCCTGCAAACAGCTTGGAAAGTTTTTTTGTAGGGTTTAGCAGCAGCTGTGAGCACTGAGAGGTTGTAATGGCCCTGACCAGCCTCACCTGGGCCATGTCAGCACCTCTGCCCACGGCCTAGCAGCTTCATTTAAGTAGAGGCTCAGGCCCAGCCCTGGGTTTCAATAAGCTCAACCTGCTGGGGAGGGGGGGGAAAGGGGCTTTGGTTTGACTTTAGACCTGCCTCTGCTCGGAGCTGCTGGATGGTGGATGGCTGGGCTGTGGCTTCCTGGACCTGCAGGCTCTCCTGGATCAGGTACTAGGGCTCTGACCCCAGTGCGGTGACTTATGGGTGTTTGCTGTTGGTGAAGAAGCTGCTGTTATTGCTCCCTGCCCCAAGAACATGAGGCTGAGTGCTGGTCAATAACAGCATGATTTACTGGCTCTAAGCCTGGCAAAAAGGATACTTTCTGCTCTGTAGTTTAGTTGGAACCACTTTAGTTCTTAAAGGTTCTGTCAGTGCATTTTTGCTAATGGAATTTAGGAATTTCTGAATTGCTGCACTCTTAAAGAGACATATTTCTATTGAGGTTTTTATAGTTACAGCTCTTCTTAAATTTGTTGTTTTGTTTCTGTGCTGTTAAGTTTCAAGAGTTATTTTGGTAGACTCATCTTTATGTACTTTCAAAACCACTTTTTAAATTGTGTGCGTTGCACTCTTAAGTGCTGCCTACTTTTGTACATTGAAATATTTCCAAGTTAAAATGAGTTCTCCTAAGAAAGCATTGCTTACTTCCACATACAGGCCGTTCCAGTTCCAGACTCCCACTTTCTCCTGTATTATTTTGTATATAAGTTGGAAAAATCCCTGTCACCCTGAAATCACCTGCCAGGCAAGATGGTGACTGGCAGGTAGGAGGGAAGCTGCTTGAGTGGTGGAGTCTGACCACTGATGGGCACAGCACTCTCATTTGCATTTTTAGCAGGAAATCCGCTGTTGGATGGGGAATTGCTGTCAAGCAACAGAAGATGCAGTTACCTGGGCTAACTTATCTCATTGCCACATCTGATGTGTTAATTGATTGCTCTTCCACTGTGTTTTTGCAAAGGAGTACTTTCCCTTCCTTTTGGTGCGCAGAAGAGAAAGAGATGTTTGTAATAGGGAACTCTAAGAATAATTTGACGGTAGGTGCTAAACAAGGATGTTCATCCTTCCTTCAGGCTAGCCCTTTTTCAGGTGCTAGTTGTCTATCAGCCACTGTATAAGGCAGGAGCTCCCCAGCACTCTCCTCGCTGCCACGCATTTCTAAAAGCGTGTGTCTTGGACAGGGAAGTCCCTGTGGCTTTTAATAAAGTGCTTGCCTCATTTCATTGGGTTTTTTCAGCACGATGAGGTGATACTTTGAGAGAAAGCAGCCCTCCCGCCCTCAGCAAAAGCAGTTCAGGCTATTTTAATTCCATGAGTAACAGAGTGTGTCAAGGTGTGTGCCACAATCTCATCTCCGCCCTGAGTCAAGGCCTCTGCGTCGTTGTGTGCCTCTCACTGTGCTGGAGCAATGTAGATTCTGCATCATAAGGGCGCAATCCCAATTCGAATTGGTTAAGCTCTAAAAGCAGGGGCGTGCAACCAGGATGCAGGAAAACTTTTCTTGAATAACTTGTCAACATTATAGATGACAAATGAAGTCACCAAGAGCAACCTAATACAGTTGGAGTCTTGAGTTTCCTCTGGACCTTGCTTAACAGCTGGTAAATGACAGCATGGGAATTGCAAGGCAATGAGTAACCTTGCAAAGGTCCAACTTGCTGGTTGCTTGTGTCTCCCTTGCACCTTGCCTTGTGGCAGTTGAACTCAGCGTAGCATGAGCTGCTGTGTCCTTAGTGTGAACTTCCCTGAGAGCTTTACATCTAGAAAATGCTAAGTGTGTGCTAAGGGGTTGTATGTTCCACTTGCTTTCAGAAGGGCACTCAGTGGTGCTGACCCTGCCCTTGAGGTTGTTGTGAGCATAATAAACACATTAACAATGGTGAAATAAATATTTTGTGTGACATGACTCTCTCACCTGGGTTTGTGGTGGGCAGGAGATTGTTCTTCTGGGTCAGGCCTGATGCTCCTATGTTTGATCCAAAGCCTTTTTGTGTAGAAGGCCTCTTACTATTTTGTCTTGATGGCTCAATGTGCAGTGGTTAGCATCCGTGATCAGATTCAGGGTGGCAATGGTGGGGCAGTCTGGCATATTTTTTTTCTCTAGTGTTTCATAGCAGTGTATTTGCACTTTTCTTTCTTTGTGGCTTTCACATGCTAATGATTTGTGGGCGACAGTTCTAATCTTCAGCAAGAAGCTGCAGGTTGTAAACATAGAAGCATCTCTTCCTCTGAATCACTTTGTAAGGAAATTAATAGCAGTAATGGTTCCCATGTTTCAGTGGCATGCCACTTGAAATCTGGAATACCTAACACCTTTTCCAAAATTAACCGCAACTGAGATCAAGGTCCACACCAATATATAAAAAAATATAGCAACAGTCTATGAGCAATCACGGGTGTGGCTTCCATTTATGATTCAGAAAAATTAATGAGCTGTGTGGATGAAAATAGGCATTTGGGTGGGGATTATGCAAGGCCTGAATTACAATGCAGGATGGGTGGGGGTAACACCTCCTTCAGCTTACAAATGCTAATCACAAACTCAGCAGCCAGAAATCTCTGCACCACCATTTAACAAATATTAATAAGCATAATTAAACTTTGTGTGCTAGATTTTTCAGTTCTAAAGAGCTATGAGAAACAGAAAATTTGCTGTATGTTTTCAGTTTTAAATTAATATAACCTGCTTCCGAAAGCAAGCTATCAAGAAAAGAAAAGATTGGGCTATTTTGAAAAAATTGAAAAGGCCACCCCAGGAACACTCAACACACAAAAATATCATCACAGAATCATTACAGTTGGAAGGGACACCTAATTGCAGAGACCCTTCATGCAAGTAAAATTATGCATCTTGTTACCTTCATCTCACATTTCCTTCTTGACATAATCTAGACAGTATGTATTTAACATACACTTCTTCTGTAAGTGTTTATAAGGGCTGCAGTCTGTAATCATGAGTTTGAAGGGTGGGAATTCCATGACTGATCTGGTCATCATCTTAACCCCAAATTCCTGTCAAGGCTCAGATTGAAAACCATCAGCAGCTACTCCCTACTGTAATAACTGCCCCTTGCAAAATTGTGTCTTTGTGCTGGACTAGATGGATGCTTTCCTTTATCACATCAAACCTGCCACTTTGGCTGCTTAAAAACAAAGCCAAGGCTGTAGCAGGAGAAAATGCAATCACAGTGAGGGCTCTTCTGCAGTTTCCATGCAGCGCAATTGGGCCTATTGCAGTCTGGGAGTGAATGGAAAACAAATAATGACAGCAACAACAATGATCGGTGATTTTAAATGACTGCAGAATTTAATTATGTTGTCAATCAGCATGCTTCCAAATCAGGCTTATATTCTGTTTTGATTTATCTCTTATGATGCAAGAGAAAATGATGATCAAGAGGTTTTTAAATGACCTCCCACTACAACTACGTATTATTTCCTGACGCTATCTGTTTAAGAGCAAGTTAACATGGTGGAGGAGTAAAGCTAATGGGTTTTTCAAGTCACAAGGTACTAACACAGCCTCTTCCTCTCAGGAAAAGGTGTATTGAGGCAAACATCCTATTCTTTAGCGACCAGCTCGACAGACCCTCTGGGTTGATTTGCTGGTCTAAACTCACCAAGTTGGGGGTGTTTTGCCCACATCAGAGGAGCTGAGAAGCACTGGGCAACACAGATCCTTCACAGGGCAGATGTGAGAGGCACTTCTTACTGCCTCTGGTTACTGCGGGTGGCCTTTTGCTTGTAGTACTGACAGTTCTGAGCCTCAGGGAGAGGTCAGCCCCCCTTCTCACCACTTTGCTGCCAGCCACATCCCGTCTTTGCTGTGGGGCTGCTCCGGATCTAGCCCCCCTGTTTGTTGCTGTTACTCCTGTTGCCTTCTGGACCTGTGGCTCCTCACTACCATGGCTGGGTGGTCACAGCTGTGCTGCTGAGGCAAAAAAGAGATTCTCAGGGGGTAAGCAGTATGTGTAGCCCACTTGTTGAATTGGGAGGCTGTGGGAAGTGTTGACTCTTCTTAGTTGCACATCTTTCTTCCCTGCTTTAACACAAATTCCTTGACTCTTCAGACTTCAGTGTATCAAGTCATGACTGCTTTGAAGTGTGATTATTCCAGTCAAATCTCTCTGGCCAGGGGCTTCCTCCTCAGAGGCAAGCTGTCAGGCTTTGCCCAGGTGAGCCCAAGTTCTAAATATTCAAACTTGTGATCAGGCTGTTGCAAAAGCATGTTGTGTCTTGACAAGTCTTATCATGTGTCAGGGGATGAGCACAGAAATATCTTCTGGGCAGAACTTGCAAAGCTTCCCCCACAGCTCTATAGCCTTGATTACTCATTTGGAATATAGAATTTTTGAACCGTTCGAACTTTGTCCTCCACAACACAGGACTCTGGCTAAGAATATAAAAGTGAGTCTTCTGCTTGCCTTTGTTAGTGCCCCCTTCGTCGTCACCCAAAAAGAATCACTGAACTGTGGACTAAGTCCTCAGTGAAACCATGTTACTTTGGATTTTTAAAGGGGAAAATTGCTAATGTACTTAAATACTGTAAGACTTGCCTATGAATTACTTTCCTCATATTGAAGAGGCGTGTGAGATCTGCAGCCTGCTTGACTGTCTTGCTCGTAGCCAAACAGCTCCTGTCACTATTTGCAATTCAGGTTCAGTCTGTTTAACTTCAGTTAAAACTGCACTAAACTTAAGTTCATAATTTAATTTCTGGAATAAGAGTGTGCTGTTATTCAGCTGACAGGCAGTAAGGAAGACAGAATTGCTACAGAGTAATTTTTTTTTTTTCTAATACACGGGACTGAGTAGACAATGCCAATACTTCCAGGAAAGGAGTAAGCAATTTTCTTTTTTGAGGAAAAACTAATGGAGGTTAGGTTAGGAGCCATGTACTTTTCAGACTGCCAGATCAAGGCAATGCACACCTAAAAGATCAAAGTTGTGTGATGTTTCATAGCTTCAGAAACCTTACCCATGGTTCATGTACTACAGTTAAATATACTTGCTTTGTGATGAGTATTTGCAATTGCTTTCTCCTATTAAGAAAAAAAATTACCACACTATGCTCAAGATCTTTTTTTTTTACCCTCAGAACATGAGTAGCTCCTCTTTGGTCACCCTTAATGTACAATTTAGTTCTTTTTTACAGGTGATAAATTGAAGACAGGAACACTGCTGCCCTTTCTTTTCCATACAATGGTGCCTAACTCTAGAAACCATAGTACCAGGTAGTAAGAAGAAATTAAAATTAATGGTGTGTAATGCAAGTTATTGAACACTTCTGCACAAATCTTAATTAAATGCAAACTGAATTCATTAATTGTTGCACCTTTAACATTACTCACTTTGAACCTTCCAATAAACACAGATCTCAAATGCACAATTGCATACGCTACTCAATAAAGCAAAAACCAAAATGTATCATAAATAAGTATTTTATAACTTTATTAAACTCAAGACATGACAATATTCAAAATACAAAGTGAATTCTTCTTTATTCAATACTGTACACGATGCAGAAATATCAGTGCATTTCTATAGCATGTATTTCACCTTCATTTAGTTTGTACTAAAACAAATAAAAAGTAAGCTTTAAAATAGCTCAAATATTTCATTCAGCAGTTTAAACTGTAAACAGTTTGTTTATTTCTGTTAGGAGGAACATATTCAGCTTCTGTACCTCCATTAATGAGCACCCTTTCTCTTGTGCTTATCTGTAAGAGGATAAATGTAATCACAACAAGCATAAGAAACTGCTAATGCACAAATGTGGCACCTCAATGAACTTTAGTGGATTGCTGAGGCGCAATGAGGAAAAATTAAACAGCCAGAATCAGCATCTGAAGCAGCGTGAGATGGGACTGACACCGTTCATAAACGGAATAATCTTTTTCTCCTCATACCTTCCTCCTTCCATACAATACTGAATAGAAACCAGAACACAAGACCAGCTTGTTCTGTGTTTCTGTATTAATACAGTCAGAATTTCAGACTAGGTGAGTGTGTGGTTATTACTGACTACTTAATGGCAACCCTATGAGCTGCTTGTATCCTCTGCCACTTTCAGGACACTGAAAGTGGCACAGCTTCTCTAGGATCCAGAAGGTAAAGAGCAGCAGCAGCTTAGCAATAACTGGTCCCAGTCTCTCCTAGGAAAAATTGAGCCAAGTGTGTCTAGTAACTGAAAGAATCCACAAAACCTTTATAACTTTAAAAGTCTATTAGCATCAAATTAAGTTGTAAAACAGATTCATCTTTCTAAAAACTCCAATAGGCTTGCCAAGTCTTGAAGTGGATATCAGGTCTTGCAGTTACCTTCTCACCAGGTTGGCATATCCTAGTCAGAGGATAGAGTCTGTTCTCCGCAGAGTTACAGTGTGAAAGAAATTTTGGAAATGCCAGATACAAAAACTGTACCACATTATCTGCTCTGTTGTCAGCTTTCTAAATGACTTGTAAGCAAAGCTAGATTTATTTAACTTTTTTTGATAACATGACTACCAAAAACATAGGTAGAATATAACTGGCCAACTGACTACTATCCCTCCATGTTTCTATGGAATCTATAGATTCTTCAGCTATACATACCAAGACAAAAAATAGTCTTAAGAAACATATCAGAGATATGCAGCATAAAGAGGACTTTACCATCCACTTTCCAGTTCTCAGAGGGCAAACTAGTCCTACTTCATTATCTGAGAACATTAAGAACTTTGTAACATGATAAAGTTCAGCTCCATCGTGAACAGCTGAGCTGAGACTGCTTCCAAACACTATGGGGAAACCACGTAAGAGAGGTGCTTCCGTTTCAGATGACCAAGTAAGTCCATTCTAGGTTTTGAGTCCAGTTTTGTTGGGGCTGAAGTGGCTGTGCAGTCACCAGACCAGGACTGAACATCTGTGTTAGAGCTGCTTTTTTCTGCTTCTTTGAAGAATTTCTCATACTTGTCCAAATACGGAGGCCTTTCAGGCAGCAGATAGTAGTGAGTTGAACTGGCCTTCTTACCATTTTCAATAATCGGAAGAATGCAAGGGACCTTGTTGGAAGATCCTTCACTGTTTTGTCTTTGTAAAGCTTTGCTGCTGACATACTTAGGATCAGGTGCAAAACTCTGGGTGGGGGGCATAACCCCATTGAGGTATGATGGCAAGCTTTTGGGACTTGGCGTACGGGAATTGCTGCATGATAAAGGTTCTCTTGGGGGCACTTTCGGAGGCCTGTCTTCATCGCTGTATGCACTAGAAGCAACTTCTGCTGACCACCTTCTGTAATCTGGTTTGAGTGCCCTGGGAGGTATGGGAACCCTTGGTGGAATCTCTGGTTTATCTTCATCAGAGTTAGGAGAAGACCTGTTTAGGTGTCCAGATAGTCTTACTACTGGTTTATTAAGAGATCCAGCTGGCCCAGAATGGGACCTTCGCAAACGTCGATGCAGCTGCTGTGGTGGAGGATAAATACTGGATATGTATCCACTTAGGCTTTGTGTAGGGTTGGCATCTTCAGGTTTTGGTCCTGATGCAGTATCAAAGTACGCATAGTTGATTTGTCCACAGCCTCTAAAGCTCCGCCGGCTTGGAGCACTGGATTTAAAAGGAGGAAGTTCATAATCTTCTAACAAAAAGTCAGTATCTGAGCTAGTTAGGAACTCCACCTCTTTGTCAACCTCATCTGGAGTAAGGTCTTCCGCAATAGGCAGAGGGGGTAGTGGTCTGGAGCTACGATCATTAGAAGATGCAGACAGAAATTGAATTGGCCCATTTTTTATCGGCATATGAGGAGGTATTTCTTCAGAAACACTGCCCATGGTTAATGACAGTTTACTAAAGCCAGGAACCAGATGGTCGTCAGATCTTGAAATCAGCTGTTCAGTTTTGGGACTTACAGGACAGGGACTGCATTTCTGAGACGGGACTTGAATGCAACTTTCAGGAAAGCTGTGGTCATCCATGGACATACAGTTGGAAGAGTGCCCTAAAAAAGTGAAAAAGTCTTAGAAACGCTTTTCTAAGTAACACTCTAATATATGACTTTGCTGCTGCCTATCTATTTAATTCCTTCTCAGGCAACAATAAATAATGTCTGCTTAATGACTCCAGTAACAAAACTTAGCTATTATAGATCTTTTCTGGTCATGGATTTATGCATTTAGTTAAGAAAGCAGCTGATTACCTTTAGGCCAGTGCTCCAGTTAAATGAGGCAGTTCAAGAGACCCCAAGTATCCAGAACAGATGAGAGCTACAGCTACAAAGATCCAGCAGAGGACTACAACAGGATAAGTGCTATTTTACTAAATGGCATTTCTGTCATAAGTGTAATGGCAACTTGGAGACCTCCCAGTACAAGGACAAGGGGTTTCTTGTTTGTTTGCTCTACCTTGATCGCATTATTTAAATTTTGTTGTTGGGCTCGAATAGTAGTATTTTAGTGAAGTGCTTGCATTGTGTCACCAGAGGGCAGCCTTATATCCAGAATGATAAAGCATTTAGTGTCTTAGTGAAGACTGGAAGATTTTTTTTTTCCATTATGCCACTGAAATACAGACATGTTAGTCTTTATACTTACCAATGGGTGGTAAATGTTGCTCTGTTGATGGATTCAAATTATATGCCACTGCTATAGGGTCGACATTAAAGAAAGTACTAAAAAAAAAAAAAATTAAAAAAAGCCTTTGCTGTAAGTAAACCATAGGTTGGTACAAGTACAACTATTCTTAATGCTCATCTTATATGCTTGAAGATGCAAGAGATCAAATTATAGTCTCACTCACTTTTCAAATCCACTGTGGCTACCCCAGCAGGTTTTCAGACTTCCCATGCCTTGACTAGTGTGAAGAAATCCAGTTTTCAGTGGGACTCTC
The DNA here is from genome assembly GCA_013400055.1 of Nycticryphes semicollaris. Taxonomy (NCBI): domain Eukaryota; kingdom Metazoa; phylum Chordata; class Aves; order Charadriiformes; family Rostratulidae; genus Nycticryphes; species Nycticryphes semicollaris. The sequence continues at coordinate 87,851 of VXBJ01002630.1, read as the reverse complement.
AACTCTTGAGCAGCAACTCCTGCAGTTGACATTGTGCACTGCACTCTCTGGTAACGTCTCACGACCCTAGAAATTCAGTCCTTGACAGGTTTCCTGCAGTTTTCATTCCCTTCAAAAAGACAGGACATAAATATCAGAAATGCAAACTTTGAGTTAATGTCTTGACTGAAATGTCAGTATTTAAAGGAATGAAATAGCTCTGTAGAAAGGCTGTCTGTCCTAATACTTGCTAATACCAAAACTTTAAAAAAAAACCTTGGTTTGTATCTGATTGCAAAACTAAAGGACAAATAAGTTCTCTTGTATTCCAGAAGTCTCTCTTTAACTTTCTAGGAGCCATCTATCTTTAGTCGTATCTTTTAGCTAATAAGTTTATGGTTTCAGCATAGCCAGCATGTAGCAGCCTGGTAATTTTTAAGTATTACCTTTGATAGCCAGCAAATGGCCTTTGCTCCAATAAACAGAATTACTGACTACTTAAATCAGCATTCAAAAACTTCTTTTATATAAAGCAGTCTCCCTAATTAACAAACTTGGGTATTAAGATAGTTTTTAATCAGCTTGAAGTCTTCTAGTTACTTCAAACAAATGGGAAATCTAGTGATTTGAAATAATCTCATCTTAAACTGTCCTGCTGTATTCAGATGTATTGTGAATGTGTGAACAATGCTTTATCTAGCCCATTTACAACACAAAAAATGTGTTGGCAATTGCTTTATATTGAGTAAGTCCTCATAGTCTAAGGACCAAGTTGACTCACAGGGCTGTGTTGGGGAAATTCAGAATGGTTTGTTGGAGGGAACAGTGTAAAAGTAATGAACATTCTCAAGGCAGGAGAAATTATGTGCAAGACTATAAACAAAGATGTTCTCTGGGTCTGCACTTCATCTACACAAATATCCTAAATTCAGCAAGTACAATATGGTGTTACATGGCTGTTTAAAAAAAAAAAAAAAAAAAAAAAAAAAAAAAAAAAAAAAAAACAGAATAAATAAAATGGGGTGCAGAAACAAATAATATCTTATGTTTATGGTAAATCTGTTCAGAAACGGGCGTTCTGTGCGGACATGTAATCTTCATTTTCCTTTAAGAGGAAAGATCAATTATACTACTTTGCAACATGACAGATGGGCAGGCTCCTAAGCAGGACTGTAAACCAGGTGTCTCAGGATTAATTTGCAACCTAACACCACTACTTGCCTTTTATAAACACTTGTTTGAGAAAGCAACTCGGCTATCTTTTCCAAATTTGAATTGGGTCCAGTATTGATCATCGAAGCAAAGAGCAGATGCAAAATAGCTTCTGACTGTATGTATGTATGTTTATAATGTGGAAGATCTAATTGCATTCTCTTTGAGAGTGTGATGGATTTATTGATCATGACTACCAGTGATCACCCTTGTGTCAGCAGAAGTGGGATATTTATTTTTTTTATTCACTACTAGGCATCCAGGGTATATTAGCCAGTCACTTAAGAAGACCTGTAGACAGGAGGCTATTAGCTTTAATGAGAAGTGAACAAGAGCCAAACCAGTGTTCTCTTTGCTGCAGAAAAGCATTACAGTCTTAGTTGCCCTCCCAATTTTAGAAAAGACTATGTTCTTCCTTTTCAGACAATCTCCTTAAAACTAGCTTAATCCTGGAAATTTTTGCACTTCGCAGTCAAGTTGGACCCTTCCTAGTAATGCGAACTGCAGATTTTTCATAGTAAAATTAAAGATAAAAATACAGCCCTGGGAAGCAATAACATAGTTCTGATTAGCAAATGAGTTAAAATCTCTAGTAATCCTGTAATAGCAGTCCTTCCTTCCAGTTCTGTGGTGGTTCAACCAGAACCATTGTCTGTGGGGGAGCAGGATACTGGAGAAATCCATTAATCAAAATGACTTAAGCAGCACAGTACAAGTATAGCACAAATTCTAAAATTACTTCCTATTAACACAATTCACAAATAAAACATCCATCATGTCAACTCATGCTGTATTCAACAGTAATTTTTTTCACGCCTCACGGATCCTATCCTGTTAGCAAAGAATCTGCAAAAGAAACAGAGACTTAATTATTGACCTTAAGGCTAATGACTATGAAGGAGTTTGCACTTCCATTTCAGTATTTTTTGAAGTCAAATGCAAGTCTTAAGTTGAAAAACACAGAACACTAATTAGTCAGTAAATGATAGTACTCCACCTCAGCATACATACAAGATATGACAAGATCATGAGCGAGACATTGATTATGATATAAAAAATGAGACAGGAAGAGGGGGGTGGCATTGCTGCAGTTTGAGAGCACATGTAATGTACTGGCTGTGATAACGTACAACCCTTGCAGGGTTTGTTAATAAGCCCAACCTCCATCAGATCCCATGCCAAAACCACTGCTAGTAATTACTGTGTCAGCCTTCTGAACGCTGTCTAAATCTCAGCTCCAAAGACCGACGGTTGCACAACCACCCCTCTGAAATCCCTCTGGAATGCTAAACTCAACTTCTGAAATGGACTTAAATATTTACATACTCTAGAAAGGGTAATTTTCACTTGTTTTGATCAACTTTGTCCTTTATTTTTAAAAAATTAAATTTTGCAGCCATAAACTTGCTTACTTTAACGCTACCTCTCTGTGAATTCACAGAAGGTGACTTGCCTCAACATCTCAGTGAGGAGCTGTGAATAGAGAATTATAAAAGTTCTCCATACCTTAAGCTAGGAGTATTAAGAGAGGTAAGGGGTGTGCTTTTTCACCAGATCACTGTGGCTTTTTCAGTGGAGTCTAGAGAGTTGGTGCTTGTAGTTTAAAACGTGCATAAGCTTGTTTGAAGATACAGTATCTTAAGAGGGAGCCATGAGGAGGTGTAATTGAGGACAAACTCCTCAAATTTTACACAGTGTACATATTTCATGAGGGTACTAATTGGCTTCAAAAGTCAGTCATGAAGATAGAAACACCAATGGTTTCCACTGTAACTGCTGGCCCAATCCTGCCTCCTTAAAGACTTAAGGATCTAAACTTAACTATAAATAAAATCAAACTGTATTTGTTAACACTTGTTTGCTGCTCATGTGCCCAGAATGGGTTTCCAGTTCCTCTGCCTGTCTGGTGCAGTTATGCATAGCTGATGTCAATTACAAAAATCGAGGCACTTTGTAACATCTTAAAAAGTGCTCAGTTTCAGTGTTAATCAAAAGAAATGGCCTCAGCTCAAACTAAAACTATAGCTAGTAATTTCTAGAGGGCAGATACAAGGCAAGGCAATTCAAAGCTTTGTCTGTACATAAGGAAGCTCTTAATACCATCTACTGTAAGGCAAATTAACTGTGAAATGGAGATACTTCTTGGCCCTTCGTGCCTGCTCACATAAACAGGTACAATATTTTTCTAAATATTGGAGATGATTCATCTTTTTTGTTTTGGTGTTGTTTTTTTTTCAAGGCCAAATATACCTTCAGACTTCAACTGAGTGATGAATGATAGGATGGATGTGTAAGCTGAAAATTGTCAAATATATCCATAAACAGTAGGGTATCGACATAGTGAGGAATGTATATGGGAATATATACATGATTTTTTGTGACATGAAGCTGAGTTACATAAAACATCTCAAATACACAGGTTTTTGTACTGATACATATCACTGAATATTGCGATATGTTTATAACAACAGTAATCCTCTGTTTAGAAATTGCTCTCCCAGCCCTGATAAAACCAAGTATTTGAGGCGAGTCAGGTTCATAGTAAAGAAAACCTTTCTGGTATGCACAGTAGACACAGCACGCTCTAAAATGTTTCATTTAATGGGTATGGAATACAACTATTTGTTATACAGATTTCTGAATGCCTGCACAAGTTTTGGACAGATTTTATAAAGGCAACACTTGACAAACAGCTTATATACTTTTAAGAAATAGGAAAGAGGAAAGAAAAAAAAAAAACCAAAAAAAAAAAAAATCCCCTACTTACCACTATTGGGAGGGGAAGAAATGTGACTACCTTAAATGCACAACCTATTTTTGCTCACCTTGCCACCACGTATCTTTAACAAATCTCAGAAGCAATTCACAGGAGGAGGGGCACATTTTTGCACTACAAGTCATCCACCAGCTAGCTGTTCCTTATTTGACAATGTGACGTAATTTCCTTTTTTCCTTTGACTTTCTATTTAATCATAATACTTCAGATAGGGGTATTTCAGACTTTTAATTGGATTTTGAAAAGCCTAAGATCTGTTAGTATACTTTCTGGAACTCCATAAACTTCCAAAAAGAAAAAAAAAAATCTGGTTCTGCAGTGATTGTATCATCCCTTAAGCACCTTTGCAACTAGATGAATATGAATACCTAGCAGAAACAGCCTCACAAGAAAGTTAGTTTAAATCTATTCATTTAATAAATAATTAGATCATACTTACTATGCACCAAACCTCCACAGTGCAGTTTAATAATCCTCCAAGTTACAAGCCAAATTATGCTTAGGTACAGGCCTCAGAAGATGTTTCCATCTATAGAAATTATATTCTTTAAAGTTATTATATAAATGAGGCATATTCTTAAATTTGAGAGATTCTTCTACCCATTCTGTAGCAGAAAAATTAAGACTATGATCACTTAGAGAAGATAGATAAAAATGCTGCTCAAATCATAGCAGGTTACAAATAAAATTTAATTATACAGGTATATCCCAAAAGATGATGGGCATAAATTTAAAGAGACAAATCTACCTAACAGCAAGCAATGTATTTACATTGTGTTAGTCAGCTATTTTGGAATATACTCAAAGAACTGAAGCCTTCAAGGAGTTTAAATTCAGTTAAAATTTAGGCTACTATTTCACAGTCCTACACAGCACTGGGAGGAACCTGTACATTGCCAGTATAAAACTAATAATTAAATAGTAAGACAATTGCCTTGTCTCTGCTTGTCAGATTTCAGATGCATGCTTAAGGTATAGTACTTCACCCTCCTGAAAACTTTAATGTGAATACAGCCAGCTTACATTCAGGAAAAAAAAATTCCTTTATAGCTGACTCAGAGTCATAACCATAGTATTAGACGCGCTGTGATAAGTTTTGTTTTCCACTACAGAGAAGTGGAACTGTTTTCCTCTTAAATAATTCCTGTATGGCAGACAAAGGACTTCACCAAGAACATACACCCCCTCAAAAAGTGGATTTCTATTAAAAAAAAAAAATTGTCCCTTATAGGCAAATTGCTAAGAAAACTAGGTTTGTGCATAAAATAGTATAGGTGAATTGAGCAGCTTGGATTCCTCTTTTAAAGTTTTACTAGCTTATAAATGCAATTCACAAACGTGATAGTGATGCAGATGGTATGATAAAGATTCAAGTATCCCCAAACAGACAAAAAAGACCTTGCCCCCAGAGCCCTTCCCATCGAATTTATCAATATATAAGTAAGTATTGTTATCGTTAGATCAAGCATAACAATTGTTTCGGTTATTGCTCCAGTAGTACTGCACGGGGTCTGGTCTCTGTCCGGAGACCCCCGCAGTCTCGGAGGGGCTCTGGACGCGCTGTCAGCGCTGGAAGAACTCAGCGGTGTCTCCAGATGTAAACACCACAGACTGGCTATTTTAGAGAAATGGAGGACAAGTGTGTACTGGGGTATTAAGTCATGAAGAAATGCTTATTCTAAATTAAGCTATCCTAAATTAGACTGCGACTGGCAGAGCCCGAGCCCACAATGCGTTCTCTGTTTACTCAATGGAGCAAGAGGACACACCGGCACCATCCCGGTTAGAACTGAGACGCACGGCGTGCCGCCCTCGACTCCACGAACGCGGTCACGGGCACCGCGGGCAGGTCCCCCCCGGATTGGGCTCCTGCTGCCTAGCCGCTTCTGATTCCGCCCCGCCGCGGCAAACGAGGCGGGGATCGCACCGAGACGTCTCCCGCCCGATCCCGTAGGTAAGCGCCGGCTCTGGGCCCTTGGTACCCCCCGCCCTCCCACCAGCACACGAAAACGGGCTCCGCGCCTCCCCCTGCGGCCGCTGGCGTGGGCCGCGCCGCGACCGCGGCTCTGTGCCAGGGGCTCGGCCAGCCCAGGCGCCGCGGCCCGGCCGAGTCCGGGCGACCTGCAGGTGCCACAGGTGGCCGCCCGCACGTGCGCCCCCTCCCCAACCCTCGCCGGCGGCGGCGCCTGGCGTAGCAGGTACGGGGCGGCCCCGGGCCGCGGCCGAGCCCTGCCGGCAGGCTCAGGTGCGCGATAGGTGGGAGCGGCCCCGGGAGGCCGCGGCGGCGGGGGCCGCTCCACCGCCGTGGCAACGCGCGTCGCGAGCACCGAGCGGCGGGAGGCGGCGCGGCGGGGGCCGGCACTCACCCCCC
>VXBJ01002630.1:0-81473 GCA_013400055.1 Nycticryphes semicollaris | reverse complement strand
GGCCGCCGGCGCGACACGCATGCGCCTAGCCGCCGCAGCGGTCGGTCACTGCGGCGCCGCCCGCCGGTGGCCCCTTTTATACTAGGGGGCGGAGCTGCCAGACAGCCTCGCTCTGCGCGGCCGCGCCCCGCTGCACGTTGCCCGCTTGTCGTGAAAAACCTTAAAGGGGCGATGGCCGTGTGTGGGCCGGTAAAGGTGCTGTGGCGGTTTATCGGCGGGAGGGTGCGGGCCACGCCAGGTACGGGTGGGGAGCGCGGCGGGCTCTGGTCGCTCTGGGCCCATCTGCGGGAATGGCCGCCGCTGCGCCCGCCGAACAGCACTGCCTGCCCCGCCTCGTCTGCCCCTCACCTCCCGCCCGGGCCTGTGGGGCCGGCCGCCTCCGGACCGAGCGATAGGCGCCTCCGCCCAGCGGGCTACAGGCGGGGTGACCGGCGGGTGGGACCGGGCCGGGAGCTGTCGCCCATGGCTGGGGGCGGTGGCCCGCGCGGCCCCGCGGAGCTTGCGCTCCCATGTGTGCCTTTCCGCGTGTCGCCGGGACCCCGTGTCCCGGGGGGTGGAGGCCGTTACTCGTCTTGCTGCGCCCCGGCCTCTCCAAGTCCCGCTCTTGACACTGCTAGGGGCCGGTCACCCCGCTGAGCGGCCGGGTGGGGTGCGAGAGGCCCCTTCTTCAGGCTCGGGAGCCGCTCCCCGGGAACGCTCGTCTTGTCGCCGCCGGGGAGCGCTCGCTCTCCCGCAGCCGGTGGACGCGGGCGGGGGCGTCCTGCGGGGTCTGTCCGTCTCGGTCGGCGAGGAGCCGGCGGCGCTGGCCCGGGCGGCGGGGACGGTCCTCGCCCCACGCGTTCGGTGTCCGTCCGTTTTGTGGCCGTCGGGAACGCGCGTCTTTCGGCACCGCCAGATGGAAAAAACACCAACGCTCTCACCGTTGTAGGATTCGCTACTGTGACTGTTCGCGTAACTGAACTTTGTGTTGAAATAAATCCATCTTCAAGTGTTGAGGTTTATTGGGCATCTTGAGTGATCGTATGTGGGTTCTTTTGTGTCTAAATTTAGCGTTTGTGAAGGTAAAATGCAGTGGTTACAGCAGTAGGGTTCTCGGTGACAGCTGCTGTGTAGAGACTGTTTTGTAAGCATTTGCCGGCGATACTTTATTGCAGCATAAACAATGCGAGCCTGTTTTTCGATCAGTTTTGCTGTACAGTGCAATCAATGTGGGACTCAAACTCCCAGCACTGAGAGCTGCTAACAAAAGGATTAATGCAATGCGTCTGCTATACTTGTTGAGCTGGAATAGTTAATAATATTGCTGTGGGAAGAATGCTTGATTTCATTGCACGATATGGTGCATGCCTGCAGTCGACTTCTGCTTGGAAGTTGCTGCTCGGAGTTTCTGTTGGCCTCTGGTGAAAGTCCCCGCTCTTTCCTCGTTCTTAGGGACAGTAAGCTCTCGTGCATATTTGTATCATAAGAACTGCCGTGTTGCTTTACAAGTGAAGATGGTGTGAGAAGAAGGGGAAGAAATATAAACTGCGAGAGATTTCTGGTGGTTTGGGTTTTTTTTTTTTCCTTGGACATGAGAAATGAAGAGGTCCTCTAAAGTTGGCTGGACATCTGTTATGCAGATGAGAGAAAGAGAAAAGAAATATAAGGNGCTGGAGTGGCGGGCGGGGGGGGGTGTGTGTGTGTGTGAAAGTCATCAAAAGAAAGGAGGAGAGCAGACAAGTGAGGTTTTGTGGCTTTGATGAATTAGGGCACACTGTGTTAAATGGTGAGACTGCTATGTTGTGGACAGATGCTTAGAAGGGGGTGTGAATAGTGCTGACGACTTGTGCTGAACTGTATGTGCCCAAAGACTTTTTCCAAATGGCTTTGCTCTGAACTTGGAAACCGTGACTAATTGTTTCTGAGAATGAACTGTGCATGCAACATGAGTTATCTTAGGTTTAAATTGTTCTGTTTGCATATATGTACTGAGGAGAAAGTGGTCTCTTTAATTTTTTTTCCCTTTTTCTTTCTTCTTCTGCCCTCCTCCTTTTCTCTCTCCTTCTATGTTTCCTTCTTTCCCCCTTTAATTTGCGTATGTTGATGTGCATTCTTGCCGATTGTGCAAATAGCTAAATGTTACTATGAATGGATGCAAAGGACATAGGTGGTTCTTTTGTGTCAACACATTTCAAAGTGTTGACACAACTTCAGGAGGACAAACTCCTGTAGTGCCTCCACAGTGAAAGCCATGATGTTCAGCTTCTTAACTGAAAATCTTTGGTCCATTAAAAGGTCATTCTGGCTTCCCCTCCAGATGTTACCCGGTGGCCTCTGTACTTCTGTCAGCAGGCCTGGTTTTACTCCGTTAGATAATTTATGAATTAGTTCATGTACATGTAATGGTATGGAATTTTTGTCCATTTGTCCACCATTAAATTACTTAATTGATGGCCTTTGTTTGCCAAACCCCCACTGCCTTAAATTTCTGATTGTTTTACTGAATAAAAATGTTTAGTAATGGTGTGACTTGTAATAGTTTTTGTGCTGACTTGTGCACAGAGGAAATGTAATTCTGTACCAACAGTTACATTCTCATCTTTCTTCTTTGCAATATGAAGTTATTTCAGGACTCACAGTTCTGTAGGCATGTGTAAACCACTCTTTGTAATTTGCTAATTGCCCTAAAGACTAACTCCTAAGTAATCTTGGACATCCTGGTTGGTTAATACTAGTTAATAACAAGCCTGCTAAAAAAACCAGCTCAGGTAGTATTACAAGATGCTTTAAACCACTTTTGTACCATGTTTTGGGGATGGATGGCAGACTTGTCTGCTTAATGAAATGTCTGAATTCTGTGAAAAAAGAATATTGTGGACTTTCATTCATGGTATTTCCTTTCATTCAAGGATTCGCTTTACAGAGGGAACAAATCCCTGTGATACTGGATGTCCTTTGATCAGAGTGGTCCTACTTCTAGCTTGTTTTCAGTGTATGCCTTTTCATTGATTCCCTTTATATTTTCCATTTTCAACACCTAAAATTTTTGGTTGCTATTTCTGTTTGTCTTGAGAGGAGAAAGGCTTAAATGTAAGCAGCAGCTGGAGAAGCAAAAGGCAAAATATCTTTTGGAAGCTAGAAAATTATGAAAGCAAAATTTTATACTAAAAGACTAATGTGGGAAGTAATAGATACATATTTTTAATGTAGAATGTCCAATATAGCTCTTGTATGGTCATTCTGTAGGTTGTCATGATTATTTTGGTGACCCAACTTGTATATACAATGACTTTGTTTTACAGTACCTGCTGCTGCGTTATTGCTTAATCCTACTTATTCGTGGCAGCTGCTCTTGAGCAGGAAGCTTGGAATTTTTTTCCATGTTTTCTGGTAAGCACGCCTCTGATCTGGTTACCTGAAAGGGAATGAGCAGCTTAGACACTGTTCTGCCTTGTTAATGACTAGTAAAGTTAATTGTGGTAAATCATCAGAGAGGAAAAGCTTTTCTGAAGAGAGGTAAACAAAGTGTAAGATGGATGCCATGGTGCTACTTTTTGCATGAGTAGTTATGTGGATGAGGGTGGTGCAGATGCACTTCTACAGCACCTCCAGAGTGCTTCTGCAGAGCTGAGACCATCCATTGCTTTAGTTATTTCAGACGTAGCTTTTACGAACGCTTAGTGAGGGATTGCTTGGGAAAAGCAAACGTGGCAAACAGCAATGCAGAAGATGGTCTATGAATAAACCTTTCCATCATGAGAAGTCCTGCATTCTCTCATTATCGAAGATAGATTCAAGCTTGTGTGACTTCCAAAATGAATTAATTGTCCTGTCTTAAAAGTCACAACCTTTATCTTAAACAGAAGGAAGATACTCATGGTAGAAGTTCAAATGTGTGTGACTTAAGTAGTTTGGTTTTGTAGGTCTTATTGAGCTCTTCATCTTCTCTTTTGTGGAAATCCGACAGAGTGGATCTACATATGAATATTGAGGTTAAGTAGTCTGATGGTACACTTTTCATTGTAATGATTCATACATCACTACAGTAAAACAAAGTACAAAGATAATAAAATTCTTAGTTACCTAGGTTTTGAACATCTGTCACCCTGAAGTGAGGGAAATAAAATTCAGCATCTGTTAATAAAACTCAGCATCTGTTAATTCAAGGGAAAAAAAACAATACATACTGGACATACCGAAGTTGCTGTAGTCTCACTGAATTGACAAGAAGTGAAAGACTGGTGCAGCGGTGGTAAACTCGTGCTGGTACATGAATGGAGAAACCATATGGTCCAGACTACAAGCAGTTAGATGTTATACATCTTCTATTCTTACTCTATGGGAGATGTTGTATGGTGTACTGTGGTACTTACAGTGGGATAGACAAGGATGTGTAGATGTGCAAGGAAGGAGCAGAGACAATGGGTGTAAGGTGTAACCACAGACTAGCAGTGCAGACTTGCATTGCAAGGATAACAATATACTACTGTGTAGACCTGACGCTGAAATTAAACCCTGTACAGGGGCCATTACTCGGGCTTTGTGTGAATTCACCCTATACAAGACTTTAAAGCAATTGGATAACGCTACATTGCTCTTAAGTCATCTGTAGAAACTTGACACAGATAGCAAATCTTTTATGCTTCAGGCATATGGAAGTGGTTTGTGATGCAAACATACTATCTAAAGTGGAAGTACAGCAGGTCTTTTGTGAGCTGTCCTCTGTGTACCTTGATTACATCTCTGTCTGAACACTGCAAATGCTAAAAGTTTTACATGGCCTCAAAAACTAGGCAGAGAGCCTGATGAAAGAAAAATCAATTAAGGTTGTAGAGAAAGTGCCTTATATCAGACTGCTGGCAAATAGGAGAGAATGTTGCCCACTGCCTTAAACTCTGATTTCCTCATGCTAGGGCAATATTAGGGTTAGGCGGACCTTGGGATTTGAGGCAGTATGGTATTAGGATACATCTATATTTTGCTCTCCCTTTCATATTTCAATCAGGCTTCTTCATCATTTTGTGCCTCTGTAGGTCGGTACACAATGATTTAATTCTGCCTCCAAGATTCAGTTCAGGTCCTTGTCTCTGCAGATGTGTCCTGAATCCTTTCAGGAAAAGGCTGTGCTGTTCTTTGAGTTTGGAGATAGCAAAGAAGGGAACAGTATTAGGAGAGCACTACAAAACTTTCTCAGTGTAAGGCTTCATCCTTGCTGTGAATGAGGAACATTTGCTTACTTCGTTGTTCACGTTTGTATGAATGCAGTTACACCAGGCAGGTATAGGGTAGAATGAGTGTGTTGCATTTCCAGTTTAGCCAGAAGACCCACAGAAGGGAGGAAACTCATGGGTCAGTAAAGGAGGACTAAATTAGAGGTTAGCAGATTCGAGTGTCTAGACAGCAAATACAGACATACTGCAAAAGTCAGTCTGTTAGGGAGTGGATAGTCTAGATTAAAAAGCCATTTCAAAGGCATGTTGCCTGGATGGAGTAATCATGTGCTTAGACTTTTTCAGTACATAAGCATAAACTGAGTGAGGGAACAGATCAAAAAAGGACATGAAGATAGACACAGATTCTGTAGCAGCTTAGACTGGAATGGAACTTGATAAATTAAAAATAGATGGTTGTTCACACTTGTGTTTCCCAGAAATGGCTATAGCCACCTCTGGTTTTTACCACCCGTTCTGTAATATGAATGCGTCACAGAGATGCTACATGCATCCTATTGGTGTTGGGATGTTGTTAAGCAGTCCTCCCAGGCTGAGTTCATCCTTGCTCTTGGGCACATAAACTGGTCATTAGGAATCCAAACCGTAGTCTGGTGAAACACCCAGACATCGCTTAATCCCTGTTATATTGGATGCTTTTAGGGTAGTGTTGAGAGACGCAGGACTGCGGGGTGCCTAGCAGATTGGCAGAAACAGAGAGGCTGACTTAAATCCCAGTCTGACTGCCCTGCTCCATCCATCTAACCTCCTCACAGAGCCAGAGGGCCTGCTCTCAGCTGACTGGCTCAGCTGTGTTTTTATGCCCTTTAGGCACTGTATTTCGCACAAGTGTGGTGTTGCATATAATGACAGTTTGGGGGAAGTCCTAGGAATCTACCCATATGCAGTGTTAGGGTCTGAGCACCGCTGAAGTTCCTTTTCATCTTTCCAAAGAACATGTCATATTCTGTTACCTTTGTCTATTACACTATTTCTTTTTGAGTGTGTTTTTTCTGCTATGGTCATCAGCCTGAGAACGATAGGATGCATCCACACAGTATTTTGCAGGTAGAGGTGTCTGCGGTAGCTGTTCTTCAAAACAAGAAGCAGCTATGGGAATAGTGACACAGTGCTCAGCTGGAGGTGTGACACCCTACCTCGTATGTTGGCTTTGATCAATATCCATTGCATGTGAAAACTGCAGAACACTCTGTGTATGTGTAGTTTCTGCCAGGGAAGGGTTTCTGCCTATTCCAAGAGATCTCAACTGGTGTGTCCATTGTAAAGAGCATATCTGATGCAGAGGCCTTTGAACTGGTCATTGCACCAGGTAAAGTTTATTAATTATCAAAGACACTAAAGTAAGGGACATAAATTAGATCAGGTAGGCTCTCTCTGGAAGGAGCCAGTCTGGGTGGTTTAGTGTACTTCAGCATGTGCTGTTGAGGCCCCACATCTACCCAGTCCATCTCCAGGGACACCATGATGTATTTGCACAGTGTGAGATGCATAGATTTCTGTGGCCAGACCCTCGTTTGTCAAGATCAAACAGGAACTCTTGAAAAATAATTAAATATTGTCAGCACCTATAGCTGTTGGGTATTTTGGATTGGCAAGCCTAGAAGTTGTCAGTCTTTTACAATTGTGATAGTAAGCTTCACTGAAATTAGAAAGAATGGTAGCAGTCAGCTCTTTGCTATCTTTCTGCCTTTTCCTGTAGCTTGATCTATCTTATTTACCTGTTAAAGGCAATGCCATGGTCTGTTCTTTTGCTAGAAGTGCTTCTTTATAGGATGTCATCAATACACGTGGCATACAACTTCTACAAAATAAATAGTAAGTAAAACGGACAGCCTAGGAGTAGAGCACGCCATTGCAAACGTGACCCAGGGATGCTTGGGATGCCTTACGTATCAGGTGGCTGGTTGTGGGACTTCTGAAAGTAGATTTTACAAGATCTGAAGATGGAATAATGTGTGGCTTCAGTGAGCCAGGGAGGTAAAAGCAGATTGAGCAGGAAGGACAGTGGGGATAAAACTCAGCTGCTTCTCGTTCTGAATGGATAATTTCAGTTTTATATATATATATATATAAATATATTAAAATGATATTTGGAAACAGCTCCAAGTTTATCATCTTAGAAATTAATAGTTGGGTAACTTGATTCCCCAGTAGTATAAAGTTAATTTTATTCATATTTGAGATTCTCCCTATACAGGGCATGTTGAAGGGGATACAACAGTCTGCTGAGTACTTATATTTTGAGATGTATGCTTGTATTTGCTGATTACTGATCTATTGCCACAAACATCCCCAACAAAGCAAGACACTGCTGCTGAACTTGCTTCTGGGTTTTTTTTTGTCATGTTGATATCTGACGTGTTTTATTGTCTATTTATGAATGACATCTTTAATTCCAGAGCCTAATGCTTGCTTACCCGAGTGCATCTTTGTGCCTATTAATAAAACACTAGTTTTCTGAGAAGCTCAACACTACAGGACCTAATGATTTGAGTGGAAAAAAGATTAATCAACATCATAAATTTAAAATATTTATTGAGAAGTATTTTTAAATGTTAGTGTCTCTAGTTCTCTGTATCTAATTAAGGATTTATATGTGATTTAAATAACATTTGTGAGATTTAGAGAAAAAAACTAAGGTTATACCTTTAAGACCAGGTTATCTCAAAACATTTCAAATGGGGCATCTCAAAACGGGCATGAGAATAACTTTTCACTCTTAACGTACATACATCACATGAATGTGTACATATGTAGGCAGGTGTGTACAAGACAGGTCTTAACTGCACTTGTGCATAGCAGCAGTGGCTGTCAACAGATTAGAAGAAGGGTAAAAAGTTGGTGTGATCACAATAATTCTCAACAAACTTTTTGTACAACGTTTCATGATCTCTATTTATCTCCCAGCTTGTCGTCTCCTTTTTTTCTTAGTGTTTGGTTTTCTAACTTCATTCACCAGCTTGGTGTACTTGGACAGAAAATGAGATTCCTCTTGCACTTGCACCCAGTGCCCACACCGTTCTCATTTCAAGGTGCTGAGAGTTTCTGCAGAGTGAGCTCCTGTGCCTGGTTTGTGCTCCTGAACCTGGAATTTCCAGCTGTCGGTGATGCACACTAGGGGAAAAGCAAAGCTGGGGATGTATTGACTGGCAGTTAGTAGAAATCCAGACAGACATATACCTTTGCACAGAATTGCATGAAAATAAATTACTAGATTGTTTACAATCTTAGCAGAGCACTTCTACATGGTGTGCAATTGCTATTTTATGTGTGTTGTGTCCCCTGCTGTGAAGTCGGGGAGGGGGAAGGAAGGATTCTGAGGTGAACCAGAATTTATTAATGCTTTAGTAATAATAATCTGCTTTTAGGAGTGAGAAATATGACTTTTTGAGGGTCTTGGTCTGCTTTGCAGTATCTTCACACCTCACATTAACATGGAGAGAATTATAAGATGACAATTTATGGTAATAACCAATTGTGTTTCCCTGCTCCCTCCCCCCCAACAAACAACAAAACAGAAAGCTAAAAAAATACTTTGTCCTCCTTTAATATACCATATTGGAATATAGCAAACACTTTTTCAGACTCTGAATTGAATTCTCTTCTGTGTTCAGATTTAAGAAATTTACAAGGGATAATTGGTTTATGCAATTTCTTGGTTTTAAGTACATTACAGAAAATTAATGGGAAATACTTTACACTTGATTTGAGGGGTAAATCCAAATGATGGTAAAGTTTTTTTCTGAGCAACTAAATAGCTTGACTTTTTACAACATCTTTAATTTTAACTGCATAAATTACATGATGTTTTGTTCTGTCATAAGCAGTACCTTCTAATTGTTAATCAAAATGATGTACAATAGTCAAATATATAACCTTTAGTCAATTTAGAGGCATTTGAGTTTTTAGTGTAGACCTGTAGTAATGAGACAGAGCTGTTGAAAGTAGATGCAAAGAGTAAAGTGTGATTGAATAGAATTTGCTGTTGAGCTTAAAATATGGGGAGGAAAGCAGTATTGCTGTTGGGTGGCTGAAGGTAGCCATGTAGGGAGTCTGAGTGGTGGGGCTGCTCCAACATGGCCTGCGGCTCAGCCACCGGTCCTGAAGCTACCATTGTTTCAAGACTGTGCTCTCTTTCTTCCTCTGCAGGGTCACTTCAGGTTTGGGAGCTACAGTTTCTTTGTGGAAATATCTTCTCTTCCTCCCAGCATCTGCTGAGTATCTTTACATTCTCGGGGCAGAGCAGCTAATCCCTGCTGAGCCCATGCAGCCCCCTCCAGCTGGAGTGGCATGCCCAGCCTGCAGCAGGCACAGGACCTGCTGGGCAGGACTGGGAGGCAGCCATGGCATGGAAACTCCTCTCTTGCCCTGTTCCTGGATCTCCCTCTGTTACCTGTGCTTCCTCCTTTGCCTTTCGTATATGCTCATGAATACAGGAAGAATAATTTTCTTTGTAATTTGGCAACTGGGAATCCTATCCCAGATAAACTTTAGCATTTCCAGGAAGTCATAGGTACTTCTGTTTAAAACATAATGAGTGCATCTTTGTTTTCTCCTTCTCTAATTGGCACTTTCCATTCTAATAAACCAACACCCACAAACTATGCAGCCACATGATCTTTTCAGTTAATACAAATCATCATTTCCAGTCCAATAGACACGGTTAATTGTGCAAACCTGTAACACACCCATAAGGTGGCTATCTAGTTTGTTATGCAACGATGAATCATGAAGGAAATGTGGAGTGTAATTAAATACAGTGATGCAGAGATAGTAGTACTAAGCCAAAATCAAAGTATAAGCGATAATAATCTGTATTAAATGTTTGTTTCTGCATGTTGTTTTCAGAAATTACTTAAATGATAAGGTATCTGGCTGTTGCACATATGCCTGGCATGTGTTTTGACAAGTTAAAAAATGACCTGTAAACCTGTAAATAAACTGAACCAAGTCTGCTATCAAAATAGTCTTTTGGGGAAGGAAAGGTATGTGGCTCAATCTCAGACATGGCACGCCACCGCTTTCTAACTCTGTTGTCATCTCCCAAGTTTTCTGGGCTTGCTGGAAGCAGTAGTTTTAAAGTAAAGCATACATGAAGCTTCTGCTGTGAAATGATTTCTAGTAATGCAGACCTTATCTCCAAGTTACTGTAGTATCCCCTCACTCTGGTAGGGAAAAATGCTTTTTGTATATTGATGGAAAATTTTGGGCTTACACAGAGGACAGGTTTTTCTGTTGACAAGTTAATGATTTCTCTTAAACCTCCTTTTTATAACTTTGAAAATAAGCTTCACGTACGGAAATGCACACATGCAGAGGTGTGGCTGTACAGTATTCTGCAAATGTTATTTTGCCCTTTCCCAAGTTGCTCACAGTGTGAGAGCATTTGTTGGCTTATTTGCTTGTCTTCCACACACACCAAACACTGGTGATAACCTCTGGCACATTCGTGGTAAACACATTAAGAATTGTTTTTCTTGTCTGTCAGACAGTATTGTATTCCAGTGCAGCAGCTGACAGCAGTTTAATGGCATTGTCTCCTGAAGTCAGCTGGCTGGCTCCCAAAAGACAGCCCGAATTTCAGTGGAAAAGAAAGACAATCCAAAAATATGTGTAATGAAAGTAACATCTGTTCAGGAGTTTGTGTGTGTGCATGAATATCGAGACCGTGCACAAACTGAAGTTCTGAACTTTAATCTTCTTCTTGGCTGTGGATCCAACTAGAGCAAAGGGAATTGTGTGAGGAATAAAAATAACAGGAGAAATGCCTTAATGGGCATGACCATCAGTCCATCTAATCCAGTATCTGGGCTCCTGTGGGAGTAATGGGAAAGGCTACATTGGGGAAAGCTTGCAAGCCTTGAGAGTTTTGTGGTCCAGTCCTCCCGTGCTCCTCCAGAAGCCACAGCTGTTGTAGCTGGTTATATCCTTGTCTGCTTCTGTATTTTCTGCTTGCAGGTCAGTTTTCCATGCATACATCTGGTTCCATTTTGAGCTTGCTGAGCGTGGCTGCTTCCACAGTCACTGGTGGTAGCAGTTTGTGATTTTGCTTGTTTGTGATTACTGTGTTACTGGTTGGAGGGAAGAAGAATTTTCTTTTTATTCAGCTTCTTGAAGCCTTTTCAGTGTAGAAAGAGATTGCTGAGGAATAAAAGTGCACTTGTGTTAGTGGGAGCAGCTAGCTAATTAGTTTGTAGTATAGTAGATGAGGGTGCTGTTCCATTTGCTGTGATGGGGGCACCACTGCTATTTGAATAATAAGCAAGAACACAGCTAGCAGATTTCAGTAGTTGGCATGGCAGCTGTTTTCAGGCTTTTTAGTTTGCTTTCTGGCCATTTTTCTGGGAGTTGTTGGAGGGGTATGCTTTACGTTTTAAGGCTTGGAGGTTCTTATGTCAATCTATACCATGAGTTGGTTACAGCTTATTTTAAAACAAACACACAGCATAAAGAATGGGTAGCTTTAAGCAGCCTGCATTCCAGTAGGATCACCAGCAAAGGTTCCCTTCAGGGCAGGGTGAGCTCAGAGAGGCTCTGAATGGCTGGTCCAGTATGACCTGTGTCTCCGTGCCTGGAGCAGGTATCCTGTCATCTATGACTTGTCCCAGAGCTGACAGCTGAGTCCCTAACGGACAG
Organism: Nycticryphes semicollaris; assembly: GCA_013400055.1. NCBI lineage: Eukaryota > Metazoa > Chordata > Aves > Charadriiformes > Rostratulidae > Nycticryphes > Nycticryphes semicollaris. The sequence continues at coordinate 69,627 of VXBJ01002630.1, read as the reverse complement.
CGGACAGAAAGTGAAGGTTCCTCTGTGCCATTTCTTATGTGTTTTACTTCCATATTTGCCTGTGGGTTCTGTCGGAGGCAGTACGTAGAGATGGGAGTTGAGTAAGGTGTTATGTAAAACAAATGGTATTTGGTGTTAAACAAGATTTACAGTAGAGTATTAGGATATCTTGCTAGGTGGGGATAAAGTGGTTCTTGAGTAGGCCACCCTGCTGTAGGACACTTGAGGAGAAGGATATTGGCCACTGTCCCAGGGATAGTGCCCTCCCTACCTGTTGGCATGCTGAGGAGTTGCTGTGTGATACCTGACACACTTCCTACTGCCCTTCAACACATGCTTTGAAATTGCCATGGATAGTAGGATAACTTAGACTCAGCCTAGATAAGAGAGATTATTTTAAGCTTTTCCTTTTCCAGTCCCCACCTGTATCTGTAAGACTAATTGGTCTGTGATTCACTTCATCGCCATGTGGCTCGGCCAGAGTAGGTAGCAGGGCTTTGTATCTCCTCAAAGCTCCAGGATGCCTGTGATTCTCAAGGGTATTTTTGCTATGTGGCATTTTCAGAGGTCACTTTGCTTCTTTTAAAATGAAGATGCCTAAGAACACACCATGCCATAAAAGTTATGTTGCGTATATAATTACTTGAATTTAGAGTTTCTGGAAAATTACTTCAACTGTACCATTGCTGTCCATACTTGAGAGAAGCTGGTGCACCTGCTTGTACAGCAGGTTCTGGTAAGCTGGTGTTTATTTTGTAAAGAAGATATCAACAATGTTATTTGGCAAGGAAGTGAACAGGAAGGAATGTCACGAGAGTCATTATTTCTTCGTGTCAAAGTGAAAGGGTTGGCTTGATCATTTGTCCTGATAGCTGAGTAACCCTGAGTCACCTGAAGTAAGACTTGACTGCTGAAGTCAGATTTAAGGTAGCTGGGATATCCCAGTCTGTAATCCTTTTTGTTGTTGTTGTAAAGCTGAAATCCTTTTCCCCTTGGCTGGGCATGGGGAAGCAATCTGTCAGCGTTTTCCATACCTTACAATGAGTTCACCTGGAGTTCCTTCAGGGATGGCTTGCACAGCTGGGCTACATCTCTCATCTGCCCAAAGTTCTGTAGAAATTAGCACGTGTCACGGGAGTCGCGATACTGCCTCACAGCAGAAGTTATGGTTTCATGTGCACTGCTCTGTCCAGTAGCGTCCAAGGCAGGAACTGAAAAAAGAGGTAGTTGCTGTTCACAGTGTCTGCTTATGGGAGATTTTTTTTTTTAAACAATGACGAACGCTGCAGTGGAGAGGAAGGAGAGACTCTAGTCCTGGTTGTGGATGCAGTTACCTGCAGAGTGGAAAAGTCTTAAGCATGCTTCATCTTGCATCAGGGAATTCAAGCAGAAAAAGGTGACATGAGATCTGTCTTTGCAGGCATCTGCAGGCATTTTTAGAGCTGAGAAGATTAAGGAGTAAAATGAGAAAAGAACAAGAGCAAGAAATCCCAGAAGGGTTTCTACACAAAAAGCAGCAAGCTGTTTTAGGTGTAGGGGATGGTGTGGTGAAGGTGAGAAGTCAAGCAAAAGGAATGAGGAGGCAAGTAAGAATCAGATGAGAGCAGCAGGGGCTTGAGGGGATGAGCATGCCACTATGAAAGTTAAGAAACTAAAGGAGAAATCTGTCAAAAGAAAAATTTCTGTGGCCGAAAAGACCATTTTGTCACCTGCAGCTGGATGCAAGGGGGAGCTTACTCACAGTGAAGCAGTCTGGCATTAGAACGGGTAGTTCAAATGGGCTGTGCAGTTTCTATCCCTGGGGTTTCAAGACCAGACTGAATTGAGCCCTGAGTAACCGGTCTGACCTAATGGCTGATGATCCTGCCTGGAGAAGGAGGTTGGACTAGAGACCTCATGGGGTCTCCCCCACCCTAAACTGTCATATGATCCAATTTCTCCTAAGCACAGGAAAACAGAAAGCTTTGGGAGCGCCTTTGTCCAGCTTGTTTGAATTTCATTTTTCTGGATGACCCTGCCCAGAGTATATATGCATTGTTTGCTTTCACTATACTTGAAACCAACGCAGTGATTGAGGAACTTCATGTATTACTGTAAGTTGGGTTTTTTTATGGTGAGTAAAGCCCTCTTACAGTTTCAGAAGAAATTGTCTTCCCCACTAACGAGCTGAGGATAGAAACTCCTGAACGGTTGCTCTGTTTAAGGACAATGAGTTTCACAACTGCCAGACCCAGCTGCTGATAATATGTCCCAGGAATGTGAACATTTAGTTTAACCTCCTTTAATAAGCTAGCTGTGGCATGGATAGAGAAACATTTATAAACATTTCAAGTTCCATGAAGTTCTGGGATTTTCTGTCTGAAAGTAAGTCTGTGCAAAGAACCCCGAATCTGTATGTGTGTAAGCCTTACAGACCTTTACTTGGACCCAACAGTAAAAGAGAAAAGGATGTTGCTCACTTGGCTTTCCCTTGAGGTTGAGTCAGGAGGGGTGGAACGGAGTGAGCAGTTGGCCAAAGGTGAGAGTGCTGCTGAGCCGCTCCCCAAGACGGGCGGGAGGCACTTGGCAGAGCAGCCTCTGGCCCTGGGGACACAGTGGAGACTAAAGACACAGCCCAGCATCTGAATGAGTTTGGAAGGGACTACACTGCAGTTGCTGCAGAGCTGTGCATTAGGCATGTTCAATTGGAGAGGGACATAAAAAACTGTCTATGAAATCCATCTCTGTTGCTAAGATGTCAAAATATCCAAAGTGCATTCTGGCAATGTGGGAGGGAAAAGGTTAAGAAAAGGTACTGCATGTATTGTCACAGTTACAGCCTCACCTGGGCCTCTGGCCAGCAAAGCCAGTATTTCAGGTTGGATAGGATTCAGAAGAGGCTAGCCCTCCTCTTAAGTATGTTAGATCCAGCTGCTGTCTCTGAAGAAACTAGGCTGGAAAACAGAAATGAGAGACAAAGAGTCTAAGTGTGACTTTCAGTGCTGCTTTTCTGTGGAAATGGGGAAAATGCAATTGTGCTTCATATGTGTATAAGCGAAAGTACTGGCATTTCCATCTATGATGAATCCTGTTTCACCAGCAGCCCCCTCCTGTGGCCACCTGCTGATTGTCCTTGATGAAGGATTAATTTTCCCTCATCGTAAAATTACTTGCTTAGACATTCACCAAGGTTATAATGTAGGAGCCCGACCTTTTAAGAGGCTCTGCCCTAAGTCTGTTGGCGGGCATTTCCTCACATGAGAGAGAGGCCTTGGAGCCAGGAGTGATCACTTTGCGGGGTGGGGGTGGAGGAGGGTGGCCCTTTTGGCCCAAAGTGGTGGGGCTTAGCACAAAGGAAACTGAGTAACCAGGTTCGCTCTTTATCTGTGAGGAAAGCTCTTATCTGTATGGGTTGTTTGTTTTGGGTTGTTTTGTTCTTTTTTTTTTTTTCATCCTGCTGTAAGAGGATGGTATTGACAACTCCCTTAGGCAAGACACAGAATTAGACAGATCCTTTTCTTTTGTGAGGGTCTGGAATATCTACTCCTTTATTGCTACCAGCAATGGAGAGACTACCTCTTTCTCTGCTTATGCAATGACTGCCATTATTCCTTGTGATGCTGTTAGGAAGTCAGAGCGGTCATTTGCATTGGGCCCAGCACACAGCCTCTGGAGTTATCACAGTAGGCAGCTCAAGTTCGCTTTGCAATTTCTCTTGCTGTGTATGTGTATGTGTATGTATGTGTTAACTTCAGAAATGTTCTCCTTACCTCACAGCCTCTTTTGTAGTTAGTCTTTTATAGAACGTGTAAGGCAATTTCCATTGCTCCAGCCTCTGCTTGCCTAACCCAGATGTTTCTTAAGCAATACCAAAATATGCATGGGGCTTGCCACGTGTAAACTTGTGTGTGTGTTAATCAGAGGAAAAGGAAAAAAAAACAACATTGTGACTGATTCCTCTACTTGGAATGCTGAGAGGGAAAGGTGGAATGCTTACTGAACCACCAGTGGTTCTGGGGACAAGCCATTTCTGCTTCTTACTTACCAAAGAGACTAAGGGAATGGAGAAGTTCTATAAAGAATAGTCAGTGTGAGGTTAATGTGTTGTCTGTTCTTTTATTCAAAGTTGGCAGGGCAAGATAGGCTTTTAATGTCTGCTTCCTCCAGCCTTTTCTAGAATGTGCTTACGCCCATCAAGGACCAGCAGTACAAAGGTCCTAAGCTGATATTTATGAATCTGAAACACTGTCAGGCTCTCTCTGCATCTTTAAGGCTAATAAAATGGAAGGTCCACAAAGCTGCTGGTGAGGAAGAGAGAAAAGTGCTGCACAAATACAAAGCAAAAATTGCAGATGATCAGTCTCCAGTGATGGAGAGCTGAGGTTTCTAGAGACTTCTGTCTCTAAGGTGGGAGGTGATGCATATAGCCCAGTGTGTACTGATCAGAAGGAAATTAATTGCTTGGCTGTTTGCCCTTCCCCCTCATTAGTCTGCTCCCACGTCCTTTTTGCAAACGCTGGATATCAGGGCTATGCAGAAGCCGCAGCTTCACTTGGGTGACTCAGAGGGTATTGGGAACCACTTACGTGGTAGGCAGATGTCATTGCAAAGAGCCCGCTCGGTTAGTGAGGGTACTCTATTCAGCAGTGTAAGAAACTGCTTGCTGGGGGTTTGAGATTTTTACCCATTAATATTTATTCTTTTTTCATTTAAGCTTATAAACTGTAGAGGCTAGAGAAGCATTAACCCAGGTCTGCTGCCCATATACACAAATTCCCAGCTGCATGGATAACAGCAAATTCTTTTTCTTAATTGACCATGCTAATTCCCCTTTTTTCCACAAGGATTTAAGAGATCTGGGTCTGTGTTGCTAAGAAGGTACCTCTCTGGGCTTAGTGGAGCCGACAAGTAAAACAGCACAGCTTCCCTTGCATCCTGGCCTTGCCAGCTTTCCAGTATTGAGCCTTAAAATAAGTGAATGCATGTTTATGTTAGAGTTCAGCAAATACTAAGGTGTTTTCTGCCAGGCGATGTTTTGCATGGAGAAGAAAAGGGGAGCACTCTTGGGATCAGAGAAGGCTTTTCTGTTTTTGGTCAGGCTAACCATGACCTGGAGCAGCAAAAGAATGGTTCTCCATTTCCAAGGGCAAGGGGGAAGTTGCTTGCCCTCTGCAACATATCTGGAATTCCTCCATTAAGTTTAGAGCTGGGGTTGGATGGGAAGTACAATTGGAAAGAAATAAGCTAGGGATAGAATTAGCAGTTCTTTTCTAACGTGTGTTTTTGAAGCAGTGGTAGAAGCAGCTTCAGCTTCTACTTTCACAGTAAAGGTCCTCTAAATATAATTTAGGAAACAGCATTTCAGTTCTTTTACTAGATTACTGCGTGGAATAATGCCTTTCCCATTTCTGCTTTTACTGTCCTATGCATCTTCAGTGAATGATAACAAAGCAATGTATGTGAATCCAATTATCACAAGTAAAGTATGATTGGTATTATTGGTGTATATTGAAGTGAGAAAGCAGCTGTACTTCCTAGACACAGAGATGGTCATTCTCTCTGCAGGGTGTCCAGATACATTATCACAAAGTGTAATGGGAAATTCTTGGGTAATGCCAGCAGCTATAGTGGATTTGGGAGGAAACAAGGAAGTTAATTTTGCAAAGGATCAGATGTTTGAATTGCAGATCACATTGCCAAGGGTACTGCTTGCTTCAATGATACACTTAATTCTTCTCTGTTCTGCTGTTTTTTCATAAGAGCTTCTTGCACAGAGTTACCGTGCATAAACTTGCCTGCTGGGAGTGTTGTGAGATTGCTGCAGTTTCAGGCTTTTTATCTTAGTGATCTACACAGAGAAATACAGCATCAGAAAGCCAGGAAGGGTGACAGAGTAAACCTTTGCTTTTTTTTTGTTTGTTTGTTTTGTGTAGAGAAAGGAAGTTTTATTTAATTATTTTTCAGGTTAATAGCTATAAATTCTTATGTGTGTCCATTGAGTTCTGCTATCTGTAGTGAAGGAAACAAATACCAATTTGAAGAGTGCCACACTGGTAGGAAGTACACATCTATTCTAGCTGGCATTCTTTGTTTTGTCTGTTAACTCCCTCGTGCTCAAGTCCTGAACCAGTTCTGACTTTAAAAAAAAAAAATAAATCTAAAGCCCAAACCAAACAAACCAACCCCCTCCTTTTCAGAGCTTACCAGTAAAACATTTATCCAAGTGTTGGCTGAGTCCATTTTAGTCTGTAATTAAATACAACGGGAGATCCTGCCTTATGTTTCCTAAAACTATTAATATTGTGTAACTGTAGTGTACATCCTGCATTTCTAGAGGCCCTGCCTTCCTAGACACTAGCAGATGTCTCTAGACTGTGTTTAATGCTTATTTTAAGTGAATGAGAAGCTTTCAAAAGCTTCAGTTGGCAATTCCTGCAGGGAAGAACCTCTAGGAGACAATTTGGTGGATGTTTGGTCTTGACAAATATCCAGACATTTTGAGTAGGCCTGGTGTTAATCTATAGCGCCTGTTGCTTGGAGGAGAATCTTTCAGAAACATCTCCCAAGAAGGTAGGTTTTGAAGTTTGCCTTTTGACAGAAGGACTGACAAAGCCAGTGAGGGCTGCATAATTGGAAAAGTGCCGTTTGTAATTCAGTAGATTTAATGAGGGATTGAAAATGAATTTTGTTGATGCAAAACACGTACAGGAAGTATAAGACTAGACTGCTTAACTTAGACACTTGAATTGTCTTCAGGTGAAGGTTAGCTGGATAATGATCCAACACAGAATTGCATCTGTTTTAATGCATAGATGTATGTAGACAGAGGAAGGCAGATCATGGAGTGCTCGTTGATTGGGGCAAACTTAGATGAGTCATGGATGGGATGTGGTAGGGATGTAGCAGCATCTTGGTTGGCTTGTACTCGGTGTCCAGTTTGGGAAACATTGGCTTGTAGTGGAGGAACATGAGGAGAGTTACACAAAGCTGTAAGAGATGCCAAGTCTCTTTTTTTCATGACTCACCAAGGCAGTGGCAGCTCGTACTTGCTGCTCCCTGACTAATGCAGGGGTTATTCCCAAGTGTTCAAAGAATACTGAAGGTTACTAGTTCAGAAATTTTACGCGTGACATCATTTTGTTGCAATGACTGACTCATTGGGTCGGTTTATGTATCAAATAAGCAGTGGTAAGTGAGGGAACTGTGACAGGATATACCTGCATTGGCTCAGCTGACAGTACAGTTTGCTCCCTGGTCTAATTACTTCTTGATAAGATTTTTCTCCTTTCCTGGAGGCAGAGAAAGCACAGCAGTACCTGCAGGGAGTCTGAGTCTTAAACAGAAAAACAGTTGGTGGGAGTGTGTGTGGGATGTATTTTTTTGTTTTAAAAAAAAAAAAAATCCATTATTTCCTGAGATCTTGTTTTACATGGCTTTGTGTAGGGGAAGCAATATCTGTAACCTGTAAAGCAGCATGCTGTAGGTTGCATGGAAAGGGAAAAGGCTAACCTTGAAGAATCAGTGTTTAGGTGTAACACACACACACTCTAGGGCATATTTACCGCTAAAGATCTCCATTTTTCTGAGTGTAATAGGCATAGCATCATACAACAAACAGTTAAAGGTAGTTCTAATGTCTCATTTTCCCCTGGCTACTTAAGTCTTCCATGAGTTTGTCAGTCACTAGCATCAGGAACAGTACTTTGTCTGTAGCAGTAAAGAACACTTGCATCATCGGGAATTATGATTATTTGCTAAGAGATAGGATTCTCATATGGGAATGCATGCCCGAGGAGGTAGAAGAACTATACTATGTTGTATTCCTCCAAATCTTCTACTTTGTAAGAATATTCACTTTCTGGTATATTCTAGTTAGCTACCATACAAGTTCTCATTACGATGAAACAATGTTTATGGATTTTCAGTAAGATATTGAAAGAAATACTATTTAATGCGGAGTGGTTATTTTACCTTGGGCAGAACTCTTTATGTAGAATATAGACCCCAGGTTGTGTGAGTTTGTCCTGCATCCCCTCATAGGTGACAGCAGATTCTAGACATAAGTAAAATCTTCTTAAAAGAATTTTTTTTTTTAAATTAAATTTAATTTATTTTAAAGCTTGCCTATGACAATGCTACCAGCGCTTGAGTTTGCTGATGCAAGATGGCAGATCTCAAAGGGCTCAAGACTTGGGACAGATAGGTGTCTTCCATGTGTCATAATGTGTTAATTCATGAGGAATACTCCCTAATCTGAAGCAGGGCATAATTGAGTTTGATCTCAGCACATAAAAATATTCCAAATGGAAGACATTTTTACTGCATTCTTACGTCAATTACCTTGTGTGTTTCTTGTCACTCAGAGTAGCAGCCATAGTTTGGAACCTTCTGTAGCAGGGGAATATAATGTAATGTAATATAATATAATATTCTTTCTAAGAGGGTTTATGCTCATCAGCTAGAATACATTTAACTGGAGTGGTCTTTTCAGTCAGGAGTGGCTTCACTGCTTGTAAAAACCCACTGCAGTTGCTCTGTTTTTTTCAGATGTGGTAGGCATTTGTGATGAACATACCTGTGTTCAAGACTTGCCCACCTTTGTGATGATCCTGTTCACTGCCCTTGCACAGTAACTGCACTGTGGTGGGCAGAACTGCAGAGTAATTCATGTAGCATTTATACACTGGTACGGATAAGCATTCTGGTGTCACTTTCGGTGTTGCCTTGTCATGAGGTTATGGATGCTGTCAGAATCTTGCAGCAGCAAGTTGTAACCTGGAAGAATTTGCAAATAGAGCACCGTAGATCCATCACCTGGGAAGGAATAATGCCGGTGGAGTTAGGCTTCTTTGAAAAGAGAAAGTAGAGAGAAGATTGACAATCTGGGGCATGCCTGTGGGTCACCTGCACTAGTGAAAATCCAGGCAAGATAAGCTTCCTTCAGAAGGGAATGTGGCTTAGAACTATTTTAGCATGGATTAGAGGAACTGATTTGGTTTGAGGTGCTGCTGAGGAGCTGAAAGACTACAGGCATTCTTGAGGGCTTATCTCCTCTTCTTGCCCCAGGATCCATCATGCCTTTTGTTGTATGCAAATTAGCTGAAGACAAATTTACTGAACTCCTTGATTTGCAGTTCCTCAGTTTAGAAGGTGACTTAGAAAGCTACGTTCCCTGCCTGATTTTAGCTCTTGTCTGCAATAGAATCTTTTTCCTGATGTAGAGAGAAATGCTGTTAGAACTGGAGCCCAAGGCGCTTCTGATTCATGTACGTTATCTGTCTCTTACACTCTGAAATCACTTGACACAAGCAAGATTCTCCTGCTGCTGTTTGCCCCACCTTATCTAGGCCTTCTAGAAAATACCGTCTTGTAAAAAAAACAGTATTTGCCTTCTGATCTCTACTGTGACACAGAAGAGTCAATAGCTTATTACTGAAGGATTTGAACATTAGACAGTGTTCCTTTCTACTAAAGGAAAGGCCTCCCAGTAGCAAGACTTGTGCAGAAAAACTTAGCATTTTTTGAAGAAGGAATATTGAAGATTCTGCAGACAATATTAAATACTACAAAGGTAGCAAAAACAGAGGCACGAATCCTGCCTGTGTAGTAACAACCATCATGAAATGGAAGACTGTTAAGACTCCATGCTTACTTAAAGAAAAAACCTGTGTGCTGTTTTTCCAATGAGCTGTAAGAACATCTTGAATCTAAAACCTCTTTCAAATGAATGGAAGCTTTCTCTGAGTCCAGCAGGGGATATTTTTGGTGTTGGGTTAGGTTTTTTCCTCCTCCCTTATTCCTTTTCGAGTCGTGTTAATACACATGCATTAGCCTTTATGATTAAGAACACTAACTCTTTGCTTTTTAGTTTTTGTCTTGTTCGAGATTGTCATGAACTGTGGGGAACAGCAGAGAAGTGAGAAGTGTGCTGATTACTTAGGATGTAGCAAGAACAGTGAGAGTAGGCAAGCACAAATCACCATGAGAAGGGGAACGGTGCAGAGAAGCATCCTTGTTTGATGCTCAAGAGATCAGATGCTGTGTCCAGACTAAGCAGCAGACACTTCAAGATCCTGCTTCTCCAGTCATCCGGGTCAGGTACTTAAAACAGAGTGTGCTCTGTCTGTCTGCTGGCATGCATATTCTTTTTCTGACTCTGGAAATGAAGCAGTATGGAACATGAATTCCTAGCACGTGCCCAACTCTTGATTCAGTGCAGGGTCAAATTGTGGTTGGGGCAAACACACACTGAGACTTGGCCTAACTGTTAGAGGTTTTGATCCATGAGCTTGAAGGAAAAAGGAGATTAATACTTGTAAAAATGTTTCTGTGAATGTTTTGTCTTTTGTATCTATTCTTGCTTTTATTACCTAGATGTCGGAGCAGGAAGAGAGAATTCACTGTTAACTGTCTTTATGATCAGGGTGCTGTGGCAGTTAGGGAACAATTTGTGGCCTTCTCATTTGTTTGTAGTGTTTGCTTTTAACATAAGAATGCTTTAATCGTCTGCTTTGTCCTCAAAGGCACCATTGAGATTTTTCTTCCATCCACTAAGTCATTACAAGGCTAGGGGAGAGATGTATAGGTTATTTCCTTTCAGCTAAGGGTGGCCTAGTAGATCTAGTGACTATTATGCACTCACTCTGCTTGAAGAGAGGAAGGCAAAAATAAAAGCTTGGCTATGGTTTGGTTCATTCTCCGAGTTTACACCCAAACTTGGTTTATCAGAGACATGCTCCCAGCAGCTCTGAGTTTGGCCAGTGATGCAGAGGTGGACGTTGTTGCTTCCAGATGACGAATTTTGGTAAACAAATATTTCTTGCCTAAAAGGAAGAAAAAGCATAACCTAAGCATGAAGCATTTTCTTAGCAATTTTGCATTATGCTTTTGTCGAGAGCACGGGAAGTGCCCGAGGGGTAGATGAAGCTTCTCCTGAACTTTCCTGTTTGTGCTTCCTGTGGTCAACTTAAAATACACTGCTACGTGAAGTTTAGAAAGTTTTTAAAGAGGCAAGGTTAGCAAGAAATTACTTTGAACTTTACATAGATAGGGGAGAATCGACCTCTATATTTCCCTGTTATTGCTACCACAGTGAAGCTCCATGTTGCGTTTTGGGATCGCTGGATTTCAATGTAAAGAGTGAACTGATAGCCATTATTAGTGGGCAGAACCTAAAATCTTTAATCCAAGGCCGTAGATAGATACGCAGGAGCTGTACTCTGTAAACTCGATTAAACAGGCAGCCGCCCCCGCTCCTCTGCCAACGTTGTGCCAGAGTTAGTGTGTCACAGCTGCCAGCTGGTGACTTTGGGAGCTGGCCAGGCTGTTGGGCCCATGCATGAGAAAGAAATCATGTCATCATGTACCACTTGCGTACCCAGCAGTTCTTTCCTTTGAATTTCTGCAGGTGGTCTGAGGCTGTTTATCGCAGTTCTCTGCCAGTGCAGACTTCATGTGATGGGCAGTGCAGAGTGGAGCATCACACAGGTTCCTCAGGTACAGGTAAGGGCAGCAGGGGGAATGGTTCTGTTCTGGTCTCAAGTTCTGGTGAGTGCTGTGGAGTCACCTGGGAGCAAAGGCCAGGCCAGTCTTGGTCTCTATCACCGCACAGCAGTGTGCAGGACTCAGCCTGTCGGAACCACCTATGGACTCTCTTTCCTGCTCATTCAGTGTGAGCCTAATGCTTTGGGCTGTTGATTGCTGTAAAATAAAAGTGCTAAGAGACAGCTTTTTCCAGAATCCATTCCATGTCTGAGGAGCTGATTGACAAGATGCTTGATATTTTCTATGTCAAAATTTGTCTTATATTACTTGTTTTCAGTTCAGTTTGCTTTCATCTGCGAACATGCCTATGAGGGTATGAAGTTACATTTCAAAGGCATTGCTAATCTCTCATATATAGCCGTAATTGTAGTAGTTTCTTCTTAAAACAGGCAGTCACTGCTAATTCATGCCAAAAAGTGTATCCAGACCTGGCAAACTGATATTGTTAAACACCAGGGTCTTATCAAGAGTTTTACCACAGTTTACTGCGATTATTAAAGATCAGTAAAAGCATGATACATGTGTATAATGTTGTAATAATGAACCTAGATCCCACAAACATCAGAATTTGGAGCACTGCATTATTCTTCTGTGGTTCAGGTTTTTACAATCTGAAAAATTCATTAATGAGTAGTTTTTCTTTGATTTCCTTTTCTTGTTAATATTTTTGGGCCTTTTGTTATCTTTTCACATCATTGTTTCTTTTCTTTAATTGTTGGCTTGTTATTCATGTCTTGATGATTACTTCTGTCCATGATTTTACTTTTTTTTATCTTGTATAGCTTTAAGCTTGTACACTTTCTCACACCTTAACAGCAGTCTTCTCAGCACAACGCAGCCAAGGTTACATACCTATGTTGTATTAGATTAGGCTTTGAATCACAGCCTGAAATGCTATGCTGGGTGGTACAGAGAGCTAGAAGTGTCTCCACTATGCTCTGTTTTAACATGGTCTGTGCTGTGAGCATGAGAGGTGTGCTCTACAGAGATGGGATTTCTTCAGGCTCTTCACAAAATATATTTGATGTTTGTTCTGTTCTGCTGCTGCATTCTCCCAAATTTCCCTTCCGAGAAGGTTCAAAAAATGAGGGGCAGCGTCCTAATAGAGCATAGCTCATTTCTGTCACTGAGGTTCTTCTTGTTAACTTTTGCCCATTTGTCTGCATGAGAGCACAAGTCATTAACGTTTACTTGATGTCATCAAGCTGTAATGATTCAGTTCTGAAAAGCTGCATTTACAGTCAGCCAAATGAAACATACAAGTACACGTATCTAAAGCAGAGGGCTTGACCTTCTGATTTTTAGAATGAAATACAGTGATATGTTCTAAAAACCACTGTGGATGTTCCTAATTAAATTCTGTGTTGGCCAAGAGACTGAGATACATGTAATAATTGAGTAACATGGCAGATGTCCAGTGTTCCAAGAAACCTTGCTGACAGTTTTTTTTTTTTTATTGTGTTGTGGTATTTTATGAATCATTTTGAAAAAAAATGAAATATCTTTCACGTTGCACATGATATTAGGTGACACTGTGCAAAATGGAAATTCTAAATCTGCATGCATTATTTTTGTCACAGGAGGTCAGTCCTTTTTTGCATAATATGAAATTATAAATGCATCTCTGTTTCCTATTTTGTATTCCACAGTGATTCAATGGAATTAGAATGGAATACAGTAATGTGTTAAAGCACTCTGTATCATATTACCCATGGTGGTGTTTCAGTCTCCATATCTAGCTTAAAATGCTGTTTGAATAGGATAGTATGAGATATAAGATCGTTTGTATAGGAAAATGTTTTCTTTGTTGATGTAATAGTATTGATTTGGGAATGAAAATCCTGCTAACTTGTCAAAATATACCCACAGTCATCTGGGAACTTGAAGATTATTTGCAGACTTTTGACCATTTTGAAGGGAACAGCCTGATCTGGCTGATCAGGTCTGATTTGTAAAAACCTGAGCTTTGCCTCATAACCTAGAGGAGTCTGCTGGCAGAGGTTGCTGTGAATGACAAAGCTCATACCCGGTGATGAGGACAGTACTTGTGGCCAGAAGAGCTGGCCCAGGAATGTTCCCATCAGCTTTGCGGGGAATATTTTTGAGTCTTGTTCGTCAGAGTTATGTGGCTGACTGGCTGTTTATAGACTGTGAAATCTGTGCTTTTCCAGTCAGATGCACAATCCTGCTGCTGCTCTGGGTCAATGGTAGATTTTTCAGACTCTTGAATGAGACTGGGAGTTGGATACGTGCTCACTGTCTCGGCAGATTGCACAGGTTGGTGTCCAGTTTGAATGGGGCTCCCGTGCTTCTAACCAGCTACAGAACAAATACTGCTTACTTAGTGTGAGAAGCTCAGAAGGTGGAAGGGTTTGTTAATACATGTCTGCTCAGTCAGCTGTGGTGGGGTTTTTTGCTTGTTCCTCTTCCCTTGCCCCCAGGTTTGTGATTTCCCTGTGTATACTGGAAAAGGTCTCACTTTGCATTTTCGAGGTTATGGTCTTTGAGGAAGATGAGATTTCCCAGACTCTGCAGGCACATCAGTCTCTTCAGATCCTATAGCTGTTGATTGATCTGTTAACTGTGTACTGTGCTCAGGAAGAGGCAGAGCAGGAAGGATTTGCCTGTCCAAATACAGACTTCTGCTTCGGAGCCGGTTGTCTGGTTTCCTGGGTAGCCAGTGGAGAAGCAGGTGCTACTGGGCTATGACTCATCCCATCCAAGGCCATGTCCCAGTAACTGTCTGGCTGCTCAGACCATCAGAAACAGCATGGTCAAAGTTTCATCAAACTCATTCATGCCAGGACTAAACATTCCATGTTTTCTTCAGGAGCTCAGAGCATGTTTGCAATTAGCTGAAAATTATATTATGTTTATTTGACCCATGCATATTCTTCTTGAAAATAATAGCTGGATTACTATTGTGGCAGGTTTTCATTGGCTGAACTTGGTGGGTTTTTATTCCTTCTTTTAATTGAACAGAGGAAGAAAATAAAAATAACACAGTCTTATTCCTATTAAATGTTCGTTCTTATTTTACCGTCATGCTGACAAATGCAGCTTATGAAGGACTCAGAATTTGAGTAGAGTCTTCACCATTTCAAAGGGAGAGAAGTTTTGTGTCAGAAGAAATTCTGTACATTTATGGCTCTGTCTTTACTATAGCTCACGTGTTCAAGTGTGCCAAAAAGACTGCTTTTCAAGGGTTAGTCTAAGAGATTAATCTTTCTCCATTAACCAGTCTTGGTGAACAAATCCTGGCAGCGTTCCCCTGTCAGGATCTTAATAGAGTGCTCTGACTTCTAATGTTTCTTCTAGGATATGAAACCAGACGGGAAGAATTGCTGGAGTGTTAATTGACTACCTGGAGGAAGAGGAACAAAAACTGGAAAGCAGTAGTATCCCAGTGGAATCTTGGCTTGAGGTGAATAGATGAATGACAGCATCTTTGTTCTGCTATGGAGCCTCTCTGACCTTTTGCTTCCTGTTGAGTTGTGAAACAACAAAGTAAACATTTAACTGAATGTGGCAGGCTGAAACAATCGGTGCTATTGTAGAAGGAATGTCAGTCCCTTCTCACTTTGCATAAATTCTCCTAGCTGGCAATGCTAATAGAGCTGCAGTGGAAGCGAACAGGCCTTTCCTTGGGCAAGACCCAAGTTTAAGCAGGAATACAAGTAGTGGGCAGCTTGGTCCCTGAAAGTGTCCTGGATGCAGCAGCCCTGCTGAGGGTTGCCCGTGGTCAGAGCCCTTTCAAAAGTATTTTGTTTGTAGCACAGGAAATTGATTTGCAATACTGAAGTCTTCAATGCTCTGCTGTGGGGGTTGGTGGGAGTGGTTGGATAAGCCATAATTTTATTTTTTTTTTACTGATACAACCATTCCTGAATGGATTTGGATGTGTTCCTTGTACAAAGAGGAGTCATTCTGCAGACTCATTTCCTTGATCCCCTGGCACTGCCATGACTCTGCATTCCTGGCTGAGATAGACTTCTCAGCATGAATAAAACTATGAGTTGTAAAATGCTATAAATTTACCTGAACTTACTGTTCATCCAACTCAGATGTAAGTAGTCTATTCCCTTGTTCCAGGCTCACTATTTCATACCAGCCTTATTTACGATGGTCTGTGATAATGCTGGAGCCTGTGCAACCTCCTACTGAAGACCTGGCTAATACTGATGCTCTGCTACTGACCTTGTGTATTACCAGATATAGTCCATGAGAACATTTTGTTCTACCTTTAAAATACCATCTACCGTATATGTAAGTAAACATCACAAGTAGAAGAAACAGTTTGGAAATACATTAATTTTAGTGGTAGTTCTGCCCATCTAATAAATCTGCTGCCCTACTTCGTTTATTTTGTGCTTCTTTTCTTTTAGAGCAGATTGATAAGTTGCTTTTAAACAGATTACATGTCAGTAAGCGTGGTAGATGTTTAATGGACATTTAACGCACGTAAATTCATAAGGAGTTTCACTTTCTTCTCATGGCTATGCTAGAATGTGAATGATGGTGTCTTCTGAATTGCTGTAATCAATTCGGTAGTCAGACTGAATCAAATCTACATTTGGAACTACTGTTGCTTTCAAAGAACATCAGCCACATGGAGATCTGCTTTGTATCCATCCCTTGGTCACTAGAGAGCCTTTTCCTCTCTGCAGCACCTGTATATTCTCAGCCTATTCAGTCAGAGAGCTCTTGTGGAGTATTTTAGTTTGCTTTTGTTATTGTTTTCGTATTAAGTGGAAAAGAAGAGATTCTAAGTGCTGTTCATATAGCTGAAGGGCGCTAGTATTATCTGCAGGTGTTCTGTTTGCTTTAGGTCTCAATTCATTCTGTGCACATATCTAGTTACTACACTGGTAATCTCTCGGTGGATGTTTCTGATAATGTATTTTTGCAATAACACCTTTTAGTGAAATGCATCTGTACAGACAATCCTTATCTTAAAAAGGTAAGGGAGTTAGGGATCAGTGATGTCTGCATATCATGCCTTCTCCCCCATTGAGATCTAGCTATGGACACTCCTCACTTTGGGTCATCTTTGAAATTCATTGTTTCTGTCATGTATGCAGAATTAGAATGTTTCAGAGAAAATGTCAAAAAAATCAACAAAACACACAGCTGACCACTGAGCCCAAAATGTGTGAATGGGAAAGCCTTGGTGAAAGACTCCCTTCTTGGTTCCACTTTCTTTTTCTCTGAGACTGTCCTAGATGGCTTTCACAAGCATGTGTTTCCCAAGGGGGACTTTTAAATGTCATGTATTTTGATCTGCCAAGTCCCTAGCCTGGCAAGGCAAGCTTGCCACTTCTCTGTGAGAAAAATTAAGGGCTTTAAAACAGACACTTCTCCAGTTTTTCAAACATATTGCTCCTCTGTTTTTACAGCACCACCCAATGTAAGTGAGCTCCCGTTAGTCACACAATAACCTTTTTATGAGCCAGTATGCAAGGATTTATTCTCAGTCTAGTGTTCATTAAATTGTTGGGCCTTTGTGTTCGTAACATCATTACCTCAGTTCTTTGTTAGATGGGCACCTATAGGCTGCCTAGGAGATGTTTCTTCAAATTCTCATGACTTAGACCTACCAAAGTTCTTATGTCTTCTGTTTTGTGAGTGAACGGGGATGAACTTCAAGAGTTGTAGTTCAGACAGCAGTCTTAAACTACTAAGCACTCATTGAAGTTCTTTTTTTTTTTTTTTGTTTCAAGGTTCGTTGCTTTCTCACACTTGCCACTTGGGCTCTTCTAATTTTATTACTGCCTGATAGTGAATCTTTTAGTAGGACTTCTTGGATTGTAACTTGATGGGTTTTTCAATAGGTACATTTAAAGTGGACTCTGCAAAAATTTTATATGGTATACAAATCATAATATCTATTACTTGTGCTCTGTGTCTTAAAATGGACCACTGTGTCATTTAGAGAGAAAAGGAGTCTAAACCTCTGAACTGTTTGAGCTGTCCATTCCTGGCAGTAAATGTTACAGCCCAAGGCTGGCTTTGCTGGAAGCACAGAAAGGACAAAGCCACTGCTGCATGATTTTTTTCTTTCTTTGGTAGCAAGCAAAATTCCTGAAGTAGAATTTTGATCAGGGCTGGGCATGAAAATCCTGTCTTGCCTTTGCTTGTGTGGATGAAGGATTATGGGAGCAGTTGGTATTGCCAATGAATGTCAGATGCTGTGATTGATGCTTCTTCCATTCTAGTCACTTAAAACTTTAAAGTCTATGCAAATGAGTTGCTGTGCCCTCTTGTTTTTGCCGCATTTGAAATAACAGAACAGTATCTTGGTATTTTATGTATTGTCATGCGACAAATTTACCTGTGCATATTTGCTTCACTTTCTGCCTCCATTTTATTTTGTTACTGCAGTTGCACTGATTTTTTTTTTTTTTTCTTTTTTTTTTCCCCCCAAGCTTTCCAAGGCTTGCTCCTAATACTGTATCTTACAGGCTTACCTGCCTGTATTGCTCTACTTTTGGGTAACTATCTCTAACAGAAAATGTTTTAAAAAGTCAGGAAAAAAAAAAAAAAGTAAAAAGAGTGAATTGACTTCAGGGGCTAGAATGTAAGAGGAGTCATCTCACATGGAGATATTGAAAAAGTTTTGTCCTTTTGTGCCTTTGGGGAGATAGGCTCTTTGCTGCTCATGCTAGGTGTTACCTAAATACTGTGTGGGATATTCCATCTGCATGTGGCCCTTTTCTGTGCCTGCAGCCCTGCAAGTCATGTCGCACGATACACCACTGTCAGGATCAAAGATTAAAAATACATATATATAAAAACAAAGCCCAAGCAACCAAAAGAACCCAATAGGCCTTTCCTTGAAGAAAAGTATTTAATTCACTAGTTCTAAAAAATTACTAAAGGCACAGTATTTGAAAAATGTAAATGTTTTGTCAGTAGTGCTTCTTGTTGTGGTGATTATTCTGTCATTTGAAATTTGTAAACACTATCTGGGCTTCTTCCTGAGGGTTTTATCTAGCTCGCTCACTCTTTGCCTTCAGAAATGACGGTGTAAAACTTTAAGTTCCTGTGGTCTCAGATCACAGCCAAGTATCACATTGGTCTTCTCCAGATTTAAATTCTAATAATTTTCTTTTTCAAGATCCACCCGTTAGACAAGTTTTGCTACTTAAAAAGAAATTAGCTCTGTAGAAGTTTGAAGTGTGTGTCGCTTTTAAAGTGAAGTTTTAAAGTGAAACCTTTTGGAATCTAAAAACATTAAAGCTGGAGAAGAAACAGGCAAAGGTCTTGCTCTGCCCATCATCCTGGTAGAAGTAGGGAGCTGCTGGAGGGAGGGTGTGAGTGTTGGGCCAGGGAAGGGAGTTTGGACGGTAGATCCCTGGAGAGGTGGGGAGAACATTAAAGACAGGGATTGTCCTCTCTGGAACCTCTTCTTCTGGAGAGGAGGGAAGGGATTTGCAAGCCCAGACCTCTTTCAGCCTGTGAAATTTAACATTTAATTTTGCTCCTGCCTTTTTCCCAGTCTTCAGCAATTCATTCACCTACATCAAGAAACAGCTGCTCTGTGCTGCCCCAAGGATCTCTTCTTCGCCTTTTGTGGAAGTGTTAACAAGGCTATTTCCTTGTTCTGTCTCCTGCAGTTCTAAAAAAGAATAGCAATTTAAACATGCTACAGGAGGTTTTATGCAAACCTAAAATATGCCTTATGGACAAGAGTATTGTGCTGTTATTTCTTCGGATGGCTTTACTGACATGAAAATTTGAAGCTGCAGGCATATATAGGCTTAGGATGAGTGGTATCTATCATACAGGCTGTAAAAGCCTTAAAACTAAGACACAGACTTCCCAATCTGTAACTGTAAATTAGGCTTTAAGGGAAACACTGAATTTTCGGGAGTGGGCTTTTGTTTTAGTCTTTTATCCTCTAAAGTTGTCCAGAGATGTTAGTGCTACCTGAATTTTAATGAAATGAAATTTTAGGATAGCAATGGGGGAAAGGAGGATGTTAGTTTCTATTTTCTCTTGTTAACATGGAGAAGGTTTTTTTTTTTACCAGAAATGAGAACTCGCATTGTGTGAGGTAATATTTTTTTCAAGAAATAGTACTCCTTTGAATAAAAAACTCTTGACTTTTCAGACCACCTATTTAATATGTCCTCATATTTGCCTTCAAATAAATCAAAATATTAGCAATTATGTTGTGATACGTCTATTTAATTTTTGTGTTATGAACATCACTTGGGAGATAGGGTTAATGACGAAGCAAGAGATTTTGAATGTCAGAATTTCAAGTTTCTTCCCCAAAATTGCTTTTTAGATAGGTGTTTGAGGTTTTGGTGAGGATGAGTACAATCCTACCTATGACCATTTCTAGCAAATTGAGAAGAAATGTAGTCTTAGATATGGTTATTTTCACAGAATCACAGGGATTGGAAGGGACTTTGAAAGATCATCCAGTCCAATCCCCTGCCGGAGCAGGAACACCTAGATCAGGTCACACAGGAACGCATCCAGGCGGGTTTTGAATATCTCCAGAGAAGGAGACTCCACAACCTCTCTGGGCAGCCCATTCCAGTATTCTGTTACCCTCACTGTGTAGAAGTTTTTCCTTATATTTAAGTGGAACCTCTTATATTATAGCTTGCACCCATTGCCCCTTGTCCTATCAGTGGCTGTCACTGAGAAGAGCCTGGCTCCATCCTCCTGACACTCAGCCTTTATATATTTATAAACATTAATGAGATCACCTCTTAGTCTCCTCTTCTCCAAGCTAAAGAGACCCAGCTCCCTCAGTCTTTCCTTATATGGGAGATGCTCCACTCCCTTAATCATCTTTGTGGCTCTGGCCTGGACTCTCTAAAGCAGTTCCCTGTCCTTGAACTGAGGGGCCCAGAACTGGACACAATATTCCAGATGGGGTCTCACCAGGGCAGAGTAGAGGGGGGAGGAGGACCTCTCTCGACCTACTAACTACCCCTCTTCTAATACAGCCCAGGATGCCATTGGCCTTCTTGGCCACAAGGGCACAGTGCTGGCTCATGGTCATCCATTCATCTACGTTTTGGAAAATAGGGGGTTGTCATGCAAGAATGCACTAACCTTGTCAAGTTTGTCTCTTCACAGTTTTTGTTGGCTGGTTTCTCTGAGCAATATAGCAGCCCTTGCGTTATTTCACAGGAGTCTGTTGTGATAGGAAGCAGAAAAGAATTGTATTGGTATGAGCTGAAGAGAGTAAAGAACTCTAAGTCGGGCAGGAGCCCCCAAATCCACTTAAACCTGGGTTCCACTGCTTCTACTGCTCACAGAGCTGCTTTCTTTGATAGGTCAGTAAATGCCATATTCTACTAAAATGGCAGTGTAACAAACTGTGCGGTATGCATTTGGTATTTCCTCATTGGTCAAAAGAGCATCCTTTTCCTATGAGGGCAGGCCAGGTAGGAGTCAGTTTCCAAAATCAAACTGACACAAGTGGAGCATCAGCAAAACAAAGTTAGGTGGCATGGGAGAGATACCCAGTCTTCGTAGCCAGTTGTAGTACATGCCTCTCTGCAGCCAGCTATGTGTGTTAGAAATGTCTTGCAGTTAATGTGCTTCCGGAACTCAATTTGCAAATACACACACACACAAGTAACAAGAGTTTGTCTCAAAGTCACATCCAGTCGTGTCAATTAGAGCGTGGCATTCATTTATAGTAATCTCAATGTCTCCAAATAACACCATTTAATTCATGTTCATCCTAAATGCAAAATTTTGGAATATATAAAATACCCAATTTCCATATTAAGTGACACAAATGTCCTCAGGAGCCCTGCACTGCAGTCAGCAGATCCCTTCTCATTATTGCCCCAGCATTCGAACACCAGCATTCCTACTGGATATATTGTGTGTGTTAATTAGCATTAGGTTTTTAAAATATATATAAGAAATAGTGTACCCCAACCAGAAAAACAGAATTTGTTGCTCAGAAAATCAGTAATCAAACATTTAATTATTTTTGTGTAGGATAAATGGTCCCTTATTAGGTTTATGTGCTCTTGCTTCTACAAAAGTGCAGATTTAATCTATGTTATGATGAAAGGTTAAAACTACAAATCCTGTTTAATAGAGTGCAATCCAGCAATAAGTAGCTATGTAATTTTATGGATAATGTCCAGCGTGTGAGTTAATAGTAAGGACGCTTTTATACCCGTTCAACAATGAAGAGTAACTGGAATATTGCCTGTAAGACAGGAATCAAACGCTTGTTTATATGTGGGGAACGTGGCTAAGCATTCCAGATGGCAGCACTTAGTCTTGGAACGGATAAATAATTTTGCAGTACTTTTGCTACCTATTGATTAATTTATCTTCTTAGTTTCAGAATAGGTCTCCTCAGACTAAAACGTCCCTGTAAAATGATTCATTGTAAATTCCTGACAGTCAGTTCCGGTTCCTTTATGCTACAGTATATGTTTGTTACAAAGAATATATGTATTTGGTTTGACATGGCATTTGTCCAATACATTTATTGACTGGCTTTTATTATAAAATATAACTCCACATTAGCGTAGCTTTTTAATTCCACAGATCATTCTTATTTTGGGAATCTGGACAGTTTCAATAATTTATCTGTTGGGAATTACACAAATGGAGCATTGAGGCACTTTGTAGAATTTTAGTGATGTGGTAGAAATCAAAGTGACTGAATAAAAAACTGTTATCCAACTTATGGAAGTATGAATCTGCTAGATAGGGCTTGAAAGAGGATTTTGCTGCTGGTGGAATATTCACTTCTGCAGTGGGCATTGCGGATGCTCTCTGGGTTATGCATGGTTCAGGAGGCAGCAGTGCTGGAACCCAGAATTTTTGTGAAAGTTACCTATGAATCTATGGTGTTAGCAGTTTAGTGGTTAAGTTTACTTACAATATGTTCTGCTCATAACAATGTCAGTGATCTGTAGCCCTATTTGGTGGTTTCCTAGTACTTGGAAGAAGAAACACAGTACAAGTTTAATATGCCCCAAAACCTCCTGCACAAAACCAGGAAAACCCAGCACTTTAGTATGAAACATTAATGCTCTGACGTTAGCATGAAAATACAGAAAAATAAACAGTTACCACATTTGCTGATGTATAAAAAACAGCCCTAGCAGTAAAGGAATAGTCTTACGAGCAGTTAACAAATGTGTCAGTGTGGTAGCCTTTCCCCTTCAGTTTCTTCCTGTCTTTGGAGAGGTAAAGGGTTTCCTCTTGAAGGGGGGGCACAGGGATATCTGTTCATGTGTCTTACAAGGAGGTTCTTTGTATTCTTTAGGAAAATACAGTAATACAAACTCTACTGATTGGTTTTAAATTGACAGGGTTTCCAGAGCAAGACAAAAACACATACACGTAGTCTGGATTCAATCCAAAGCATCTTTGCCTCTGAACTGGTTTAGGCCAGAGAGACAGGATGTTCCACAGAGCAAAAAACCATGTGATTAAACAGCATGAACAAACACAGAGTATATTATTAACAAAACACCACACTGCATTTCATGTTGGGATTTCTGGCTGGTGACCCATGAAGTTGACTCAAAAAGTTAACAGAGGTCCAGTCTGTCCTAACATAATTAATAATCACAAAAGACTCCCCGAAGCCTTCTTACTGTATGGTGGTCTAAAAAAGCTGTTCATGCTGGTCCTGACAGTGGTACAAATACAGTACAGAGAGACTGTGCTCAGGAACATGTGTTGAGAGAACGCTGTGGCATCTGCTGTGGAGGGGTTTTACCTCGTTTCACCATTCTGTACGTGTCTAGCAATTAGGCTCCCTGTTATCTCCAGGCTCCTTATGCTGTCAACAACACCTTTTATTTCTCCCTTGTGTTCTGACTCATAGGTCTGTCAGTGCCATTCTGTCTGTCCTACCTTGTGGCCCCTTCTCTTTCCAGGATGTGGCTGATACCTCCTCATCCTGATCAGCAGCTGTCTGGGCCATGATCTGTACGGACAGACTGCTCAGTGGTGGGGATGCATGTAGTAGAGGCAGTAAGTGGGGGGTATGTGGTGTTTGGAGACTCTTGGAGCACTAGACTAGGAACTAACAAGAAATGTTGGTGATAAGCAGGTGGGTAAGATGGGTTAGTCTTGGCTGGTCATGTGTAAGGAGGAAAAATGAAAAAACCTGAGCCTTTTTTGCAGCTGTTGATAGCATTGGGACATTGTATTCCTGGGAATTTGTATGCCTTTGATCCCAGAAAGCCCGAAGAGATCAATTAATTTTCTCCATGTAAAAATTTCTTCATGAAGTTCAGTCAAAGACTGTCAGAAGTGCCCTGTCACATCCTGTCCACATGCATGACTGTTCCTGGGAAGCAGCACTTCTGCTTTCTGTTAGCAGGGGCTGCGGGACCAGTGAGCCTGTGAACGGGTGTGAATCCTGGCAGTGTTTTACAAAAACTGCTCTCTGGGTAGTGTGTGTGGATCTTGGGTAGGGGGGCATCAGGACCATTTGCACTTATTTTTTACAGAAGTTTACTTTATTACAAATGAACCTAGGTATCCTGGGTTTTCTTTTTCAGGGCTCCGCCAATACTTTCAGTTTTCCCATTTAAATACTCCTATTTAGTGTTGCAGGTTCATCATATTTAACATGCTCTTAAGCCAGGAGGGAAGGAGCATTTGGCGCTGTAGAAGTAGTGGGTGTCAGATCACTGACAGGTGATGCATTGCAGTGGACGATGACAGCTTTTCCTGTGCTGCCCACGGCACAGCTGAGGAACACGTCTCCTCCCATCCCTCACCACTGTTCCTCAGATGTGCTCTGCTCCTCCGGACGCAAAGTCAAATGATACTTTTGCTAATGCTTCCTTGCTCTTATTTGCTAACTAACTCTTCTTCTTATTGCTGAAACTGAGATTTCCTGCGGCACCCTGGGTTACTCTGAATGCCAGGAGAGGCTGTGGAACAGGAGTATGGAGCCCTGCAGGATGGCCCCAGGGTACTGGTCTGAGCCAGGAGCTGCGGCACCGGGAGGGCTGGGCCGTTGGGCCTGAGTCACCGGTAGCCAGCAGCAGGTCAGCTGGCAGGTGGCTGCAGCCCGGAGTGAAAGCCTGTAACTTGCTAGCCAGCACATCCAGAAGTGGATATCTGCATTTCATCAGTGTCTTGTATAGTCTCGCTGAGAAATGGCATTCAGTTCCAGTTAATTGGTAGTGCTTTGGTTTCCTGTGGCTTTCTACCTATTCATTTGTGTTGGGTCAGCTCGGCTGCTTTGTAAATATGGAAATGTGCTTGAAATCTGATGAGCCTGTAACACAAAAGAAAACCTAAATGCTATTGCATCTCAAACACCAGAATTGTGTTTTTCTTTCTACCAAGCTCCGGTTGAAGTTTGCATGTAATGGTGAGATTAAAACTGGGCACTTCTTTCACATCAGTCAGATAAATTGTTCCTAGGTACTGTAAAAAAAAGGACCAAATTATTCTTTGGTACTTGTGTTCTTCAAAAAGAGACAAATATGTGGGAATCCTGTAGAGGTTGAGAGGAAACTGTGGTACGAGGGAAGGCAGCTGGCCTAGAAACTCTTGCATGTGTCCTTGGTATGAAAATGCACTAACGTTTCGCAACAAAATGGCAAACATAACGTACCATGACCTGTTTTCTAACCCTGGGACAAGATTAAATTTGAACTGGTGACAGGTATCAGAATATTTGCCTAAGCAAACATGGTAAAAGTTGTGTTAAACCTTTTGGAATGTTCAGTCACCCACTTCGGCATGATTTGCATGATAAAATCTCAAAGAAGGGAATCGAAACACTTCTTATATGTAAAATAACAATCATCAAGTGCTTCCAGAATGTTCCATCTTTATACTGAAACGATCTGCAGGCTTTTCTGTAAGTTAGTGAAGTAAAAAGGCAAATTTCCCATTCTAAATGCTGTTTTCTGATTGCATCCCAAATACATTAAGCTACAGTTGCATTTCCTTAATCCAAATGTATTGAAATTAAACCTGCTTTTACTTGGAGTTCTGTCACTATTGATGTCACAGCATTTTATTTACTAGCAGAGACGTTCTAGTCAGAGGCTGTTAAGTCACAGGGTTTTTTTTTGTCTCTTCATCTCTCCTTCTTACAAGGCCTCCCAAATTCTTTATAACTCTTAAAAGTATTACTGTTTTGTGGTAAACAGTTTTCCATGGTGCAGACTTAGAGGTATCTTGGCTATTTCCTGGCTATGCTCTCCAAATACCTGAGGGGTTATTTTGTCCCAGTACTCTCCTGCATTGGTACCAAACCTTGTTTAGCAGCCCAACATCCTCACATCTCAGTGTTTATCCATGAACCTTTGACATAGGTGGTCTCATCAATCGATGGCTGTGGAGCATCTTTCACCAGATGCAGAACCCCAAGCATTTCTTAATAAGGCCTTTGGTGAAAATGTTAGTGCTTGCAGCTTGCTGGGAAGCCAAGTGGTTTGGCGGAGTGTGATGGTCTGCAGGTCATGCCTGGGTGGCCACTGCTCCTTTCTTTCACAGAAAGGGAGCTCCTTGTCCCGCTGTCGGATTCATGTTGAGCTCTTAGTCTTGGATTGTCCTGTTTATGCCTCTAGAGATTAGTTTTCTCTCAGACTTACGGAGCTTACTTATTTGTCAGTGACTTGCAGAAACTCGATGTCAGCAATCAGATCTTCAGACATCGATCTCACAAGGCTCAGGGAGTGCTGATTCACCGATATCTCACCTTTGATACTATTTAAGTGTCATTCTGAGTTGTTGGTTTTAAGTTATGATATGATCTTGCACCACTTTGCAGTCCAAAGCAGAAGTAACTATGAGAAATATCAACCTTCTCTGCTGACAGATTTTCCCCAAAGAATGTAGCAATGGACCATTTGATTACAGATGATTTTATGTATTTGTTTTTATCCTAATGTGCTTAAATGCTTCTGATTGTCTTTGCTGGAAGGTGGGCTTTTTTTATGTGGTGGTGGTGTTTTGGTTTTTTTTCCCCAGTCCTCCCTGCCTCTTACTTCCATTGTCTTTTTCCTAAGCTGGTTATGTGTAGTTGCTGCCATTTTTAGCTCCTTTCTGACTTCCATTGGTCTTGAATTTCCAAGATTGTCAATAGCACATTTGCTACAAGTGTATTTTAATTAAATTCACCTCTTCTGAACTGCCCTGACCAAGAACATATGTATTTTAAATATAATTTCTGATTGCTAGAGATGCCCCTTTTCCTGACACAGGTATAGTCAGCAGCCCGAGGTTTGGCTACAAACCTACTTTGTTTCTTGTTTTTCAGGTCAAGGTAACATTCAGTCAGACTTCGCATGGCATGAGGCAGAAACAGGATTTTCTAGCGTGGTGAGTCCTTGCAGAATCAACAGGCTGATTTCTAATGACCAAGAATTCAGGAGACATGGCATCCTAAATAAAAGCAATATGGGGTCAGTAATCGCATAGTAAATTCTTTTTCACCTCTGCCTGTTTTACAGGTGGCTTCAGGGAAGAATTAAGGAAAGGTGCATTGCAGAATGACTTAATGTGAGCTCTCATGATAATCGCAGGGAGCACTACCAAGAGAAGCTCACAAATGGAGTTTTGAAGGAGCTATTTAAAATGATAATATGGGTAGGGATTTAATGATGGTGTTTGTGAGAAGGCCTTAAATAGGGATCATGTATCAGAGGTTGTTTTTTCCTTTAACGTTCACTGTCTTTGAAATTGTAAACTCTTTTCTCACTTTGCTAGTCGTAGACTTTTCAAGCCTCTTTTGGGTTTTTTGGGGGGGTTATTTTGGTTTGGGCTTTTGTTTTGTTTGTTGCTTCCATAGCTGAGCATAGACCAGAAGTGTCTCTCTTACCAGTTTTTAGTTTGCTGCTTTTCCAGGCCATTTTCACTGAATGGTTCCAGCAAAAGCTAGAAAAGACCTTGCAAGGTCACAGAGTTCCTCTGTTTCATCCCCTTGGCCCAAGGCAGGATCTAATAAACCTAACCTGCTCTCAAGCATCCTGGCAGATGATCTTAAAAGTCTCTATTAATAGAGACTCTCCAACCTCCCTAACTTAAAATTATTTTTAATCGAAATTTTTGCCCCTTACTTATAAATAAAACGTAAAATAAATAAACCAGCATGATTTCATTAATTATACAGGAGCCCTTGGGTTTTGACATGGGCAGCAGAGGGAGAATGCTATGAACTGGACTGGTGTAGTTTCATTTTGTGTTCCAGTGTGACCCACCAGATGAAAGAGGGCATGATTAAGCTATGTGTAGTTTGCTGCGATAATGACCCCTTGCTCACCTCTTGGCCTCTTGATTTTCTTTAAGGTTCTGTACCCTGAAGAGTTCTTATTTATTCTGATGTGTTTTTCTGATATTTGCTCACGCGGGTTTCATGAATGAAAATTTATTTCCTGTGTCCAGTGATAATTGTTAGGAAAACTGGTGTTACAGAAATACAGATGGGAAAGAGACAGAAAAGGGACTAAATTAGACATAAACAATACATAGCTAAATTACCTGCAGATTAGAATCATATTTCACAGCAGGGCATACAGTAATGATTTATGGGAATAATGCCTTGACAGGATTAGTGCCTTAAAAAAACATGTGGAGAAAGTGTATTTACTGATATTGTTTAAAATTAGGCCCTAGAGGTAGCAGAGTGAATGCCAATTATTTTGCTCAAACTGAGTCTCTCTCTCTGTCCATATACTTTTTCTTGCAGAGTTGCCCAGGATTGCTGCAATCCAGAAACAGGAGTCTGGGGAAACCTCTATCCAGCAAATCCTTTAAGGCACTTTCAAGCTGTGAGGGAAAGAGGGCAAGTGCCAGAGGAAGGGATGAGTGATTCAAATGTTCTGGTTGTGGATTGGATCAGTGGCGGTGAATATATGGGTAGGCAGAAGTTGGCACTCTGGTGTAGAGTGCAGGATAAGAATGGAATTGTGTGTCAAATGCATATATTCAGAGCCAAACCCTTTCTACGCAGTAGCCAATGTATCGCACGTACATATTTCTCTGGTAACCATGTGTTCTTTGATTTCTTTGAATGCTATGATACAATTAGTTTCTTGTGATCTAGATGCCTGCAGTATATCGAAAAGTTGCTTCTGCAGCAGAAGTAATTACTTTCTCATTAAGTCAAAAAATATGTTATAAAGTCAGTCCGGTTGTACAGGCCGTGTTCATTGCAAGCTAAACCCTCTGTGCTATGGTCTGTTGATGCACAAGAGTCACACCCACAGGCCCTTAGTTCATCCCACTCTGCTCCAGGATGATCAGTAAGTGCCACTTTAATGGCATTTTTTGATTTACCGCTTGGCTAAAAGAAAGCAATGTGGAGTGATGCAGCTGGTGTTTCAAAGTCCTCATCAATGAGGAGATTACCCTGTTACCTAAATTAGGCATGTAATGGCATTTCAGAAATGCAAAAAGAAATGTCGATGTTAGGTTTGAATTGGCTAAAAAAGTTCTGCAATTAAAGCATGTGGAGGAGGCTTCCTATGATCCTGGGTTTTGATCAGAGTTTTATGGTGTTTTATTTGTCTGGTGCCTGTTCCGTCTCTAAAACACTAGTGCAAGGAGCAGATCAGGAGAGAAAATACAGTTGGATGGGGCAGTTGGTTTGCTGTAGAGGAATAATTTACCTTTGCATTGCTTACTTGCCTCCTGTCTGATTTACCATGACCTGCAAGGGAACATTCCTCAACCACAGCCAAGGCATTCAGGCGGAGCTAATTGAGCAATTAAATTATCAGGTGATGGAAGTAAAAATCTCATCCACAGAGTGGATGGATTTAGCAATCTCACTCCTTTTAGTTTGACTGACTGTGATGTAAGGTATGTGTTGCCACGTAGGTGCGTGCTGTGCAAAACGGAGGTAAGCTGCTGTTGTGACACAGGCGGTAGCTGACATTGGGCTCATGACTTATCTCAGCTGATCACTTGGGGTTTCTGAGGATAAACTGTGAAAATGGACAGTCCATTTAATGCAACTTCCCTTACCGACGACTCCTTTCTTGGAAGACTCCTGTCAGGAGTTTGTAGCTGTGGCTGAGCTAACATATGCATGAAAAAAGCTTCTTTTCAGTTGCATGCATTTCACCTCTATGAAGGAGTGTACTAAGCTAGGCAGTGCCCAAGTGCTGGTGGGCTTATACAGAATTGTAAAGGGAAGCAAGTTCCATTTTGGTGAAGAGTAACAATAATGATGATGATCTGGCTGAAGATCCATTTGTGATGATAGGTAGAGGCAGTGTAAGATGCATGTCTGTCCTGAGAACGTCGTGGAGAGGTGATGTTTTTCCATGCCAGCTCTCCAATTTGGCAATTCTGGAAAAGATATATGTAATAAAACCATGTCAGAATTCTAGCTTCTTCCTGTACAGAACTGCTACCATACAAATTCTTGTTCTAGCTGCAAGACTGATAATGTTAAAACACACCTGTCCACAGCAATGCTGTCATTAGAAAACAGTTACAGGACAGGCCATTAGAAATATTGTTGCAATAGAAAACACCGGGGAAGCTGAAATCCTCGAACAGAGGACTGAAAAGGATGCAGTGTGCTCCCTGGGACAAGCTTCTGCAGTCATGTTATACCTGGGTGTAATGGAGAAAATGCTGCTGCTGGATAGATCTGCTTTGCTGCCAGGGCAGGAGTTCCTTGTGTTGGTCTGATCACATAATCTCAGACCATATTAGACTAGAGGAGAGAGAAGGAAAGTCTCTTTTTGCTTGGTAGAAGGGTTTGATTCTAAATTAAAGGAGATGTTGCAAAAGGTCATAAACATTGACTCTGCAAGTTAAAACAGGTTGTTTCCTTGCCCTTTATTGACAATACAGGAGGTCTTAAAATTGAGTCTATGTGTTTCTGCCCTGCTGGAATTCCAAGGGGAGATAATTCTGGGGGGATGCCCGAACTCAGTGTGGTCCAGTATGCCTTAAAGCTGAGGGAGACACTAGCCCTGATCTGTCTCTTCTGTTGGGGAGAACAGATGCAACAAGTTCCCGGTTGATCTCTTCTAACACTGAAATATGTGTATTTTACTTGTAATTTGGAGTTGTGTCGCTTTAGTTTCCAGCCCTTGCTTGGACAGCTATTTTAGAAGCCCTTGCTCTGTGTCTTATTCAGGAATTCAACAGACAGAATTCTTTAATTAGATTACTGCAATTTTTTTGCAGCTTGTAAATAATTTCTGCCATTCTTCACCGCAGGTTTTTCAATGCGACCTTTCAGTTGTAGACCCCAGAGCTAGACTCAGACTCCAGTGTCGTTTTCATCTGTAACAGGCCTAGAAGGGAAAATACTCCCTGCTGGTTAAGATATTCCAGGGCTGTGATCGGATCCATTCCTGGGGAATAGCTCTGTGTGGCTCAGCCTCAGAAGAGAGGAAACAATTACTCGTTTACCAATTCCTATGTATTTGGTCTTAAGACATAAAGCTAACCTAGAGGTTGCAACAAACTTCCATGTAGAACCAAACCCATGAATTCTTGACAAGCTCTGCTAATTGCGCACCCAAAGAGTTGATAATATTACTGAGAAATTGAGTAACTGTGTATCTGCAGAATTCACATATTCCTCACTGGAGAGGAAAAAAAAAAAAATGGCAGAGAAATCAAACTAACAGCAAGCCTGTTTTTATTCTATCAGGCAGGAGATTAATTAGATTACTTTGAGGCCTGACCTCCAATTTTGTATCCATATGTCATGGCTCTTGTTGGAGAGATCAATTAATACGTCAGTGTATCAGGCTCAACACAGAAATGCCATCTAAACAGTGTACAGGAAACCTTTGTGTACTGTGTATTTGCCCTAGCAGATAGTTAATCTGGTTACTGTTTGCTATCTGTTCCATTTCTCTTGCTCAAGAGCATTAGCAAATATTTATTTGACAGATTGTTCTGTTCTTTTTTTTTCCTTTTTTCTTTTTCTTTTTCTCCTTTTTTCTTTTTCTTTCTCCTCTTTTTTCTCTTTTCTCTTTTTTCTTTTTCTTTTTCTTTTTCTTTTTCTTTTTCTTCCTCCTCTCTCCTAAGAAAATGCAGGCTAACCCCAGAGCAACTCCAGGCTGCAAGCATCATGCTGCAGGCTGAACACTAGTAAGAGAAGTTTCTTTATTGCTGATGAGGGAGACCAGAAAATGTCTTGAGAATGATCTGCCAAGCAGGGAAAGGACCTTTAATCAAAGGGTAAGAAATCGGAAGAAAGGAGATACTCGCAGCACTTTGACTTAGCAGAAAACACTCAACAAATTGAATGCCAAGGTGAATAATCTATTTAGACCAGTAGAAGCAAAAATCAGGCTTGTGAATAGCCGCGACCAAGTGTCTGCTAATAGCCCCTGTTCGAGACAGGACTGCTATCTGATCTAGTATGGCTGCCTTTGTGTTGTTTTAGTAGAAGGTTGTATTTGAAAGATCTCACTAAAAGGATCTCTAAAGGCCTTTATGGTAGTCCGCGGGTGCTGCTTTCCAGTATACTGATTAATCAGTTTTCTTTAGATGCTTTTCGTATGCTGCATTGAAAGTGATGAGCCGCTATAAAAGTCCCTGTCGTTCCTCTGTACATACGATGCAGAGCAAGTGGTAGTTACCGATGCTGGTTAACACTTGGAAGTAACAGAAATACCAGTTGCTGGCGACAGAAGTGGGGAGCAGGGGGATGATAGGCTAGCAAATGACTTGTATCATATAAATATGTTTCTGACATAGTGAGGTGCTGGAATGCCGCTGTCAGAGATGGATGCTTAGGCTGGAAATAAAATAATGAGAAGACACTAAAAGGCTTTATCCACTTGACCATGCACCAGGGAAAGTTAAATTATACTGCTCACCCAGCAAATGCTCTCAAATTTGTTCCCATAGGAGAATTTGAAGAGCCATATATACTTGTCAAGTCAGGATGCATGGTCCCTGCTTGTTTCCACACTCTGCAGAAATCCATGTGTGACTGTACTGTGGTTCTTTGAGGGCTGCTTTGGTGATTTAGGCAGACAGAGGCCCTGAAAGAGGCTGCCAGGCTCTGAGAGTGGCATAGCGGTGTCCTTTTTGTCTCGGCGGTTGCTCTCAAGGAAGGCTGTCAAGAGAGGCTTTGGGGCCATCCAAGACTATTAAAGCACCCATCTGTATCTGTTCACAGCGAGTGGCCATTCCTCACCACAAAACCGGTCTGTCTGTCTCCATAAGGTAAGTGATTGTTTGGGATGGCACGTAGACATCCCTAAGGTCTATGCCTTGTTCTGACGGCTCCAGACTCTTCCAGGCAGAAAGGGGACGACAGCTCCCGCCTCTTCTGTCTGACAGGCGTGCTGTAAGATGGAAGAAGCTAAATTAAAATCAGCAGAAGTAGACTTTCTGGTTTTTCTTGATAACTGGTATAAAGGAGAGAAGGGAGCAGTCTGTGCACTGCAATTAACATCGAGTGCTATTGCAACTCATCCTGTAATGCGATATAGATACAATCTCAGCAGAAAATTGCATGCTGCACTGAGTCAGAAACAGAGAGCAATGCTGGGTTTTGAAGAAAGTAATTAGCCCCAGGGACCTGGTGGTTTCTCATTTCCCCTGTGGTAAACACAGGGAAGTGGGGCAATAACTTCCCATAGGCTTCCAAAGCCAATTTAGACAAGGTGAAGAGGCAGTTTATAAACCAAAGTTTTTATGAATGCTTAGCAAGAAGCAGGCGTGCCTCCAGCTTTCCTGCAGTGCCCACCATGTACCATTCTGCTGCCATGCTGCTTTTCTTCTCTGAGCTCCCAGTACCCTGTCTCTTGTCACTCTGCCAGCCCGAGCCCCTTGCGACACAGCCCTGCTGTGGTGCCCTCCACCACCTCTCCGGCCAAGGGCAGAGGCTGCATGGCAGACCTGCTGGGCCACCGTTCACTGTGCTGTCCTGCCCTCTGCACAGTGCTTCACCCAGCCACTTTTTCCTGCCAGCCCTTGGTACAGCAGTGGCCCCAGCCTTTTCTTGTGCGACCCTGCCCTTTGCCTTCACAAGAGTAGTAATTTGAGGTTTTCCAGAACTCACTTATCATGCGAGTTCTGCTTTCCTTCTCCTATAGAAGATAAGTGTGCTGAATCACAGAAATAAGACACCCAGTAGCCAAGAAAACTTTGAACTTACTAATTAATGACAGGACCTACTGGCAGCTCACAAGAAGCAAGGAATTGAGCTGTTCAGGTAACATAGCGGGATGACAGTAATCTCTGTTTATGCTCTATCTTTAAGGAAAAATTGAGTTTAGTTCCTAAAGTATGTGTGACTTCTGCCGGCTCTAGGTAATCACAAGTTCCTGCATCCAGGATTCTTGCTCCTGCTTTGCTGACGTACTAGTTGTCATCTTTTTGTGGTTTGTCACATCCAGAAAAAAGCCTGCAGGGTCTTTGGGGCGTAATCATGTCCTTGTCTCTTGTGAAATGCATAGTCCACTTGAGGCGTCGCAATGAAATAAAATACTGTACTTCAGTGAGTTCGCTCTACTGCTTTGTGTGTTCCTGCACTTCTTTCCCCGAAGCTGTACCCAAACCCAACACTTAGAACCATTATCTTGCATGGTAAATATCTTATGTGCCTGCAGTTAACACTCGTGTTCAGCTTTTGTCCAAAACTGCATGGTCAGTGTAGCTTAGCATGTTGCCGCAGAGGATAGTTTTTCCTCAGCCTTCTTTCATTCAATTGCTGGAAAAACGTGATGATAAAGATCTTTGGAAATATAATTATTTCCCCGTATCTTAAAGTGTTGATCGTAGGAGCTGGTTAGGAAGTAAATACAGAAGTCATCATTTGGATTCTTTAACTGTAGAACTGTAGTCTTCTGAGACCAAGCACATTCTCAATCTTCTGGATTCTGTAAGTGCCCTCTAGTGACTAATTCTCTGAACTGTGCTCTGTTGTCATTGCCTGGTCTGGGCAGGGCAGGAGCTGGGTAAATGTCCTCGTATTATTTTGAGGGCAGCACTGGTTTGCCCTGCAGAAGCAAATAGAAGCGCTCACTGAGAAGTCACTGCACAAAGCTCAGGAAAGAATACGGCTAAATGCATGCCCAGTGCTATTGTAGAAATTGCATATCTGAACTGAAACACGAGTGAAATCAAGTACAAACCTTTGGAAGAAAAACTATTGGACCGTCACCACTGCACAACACTTGAATGGTGTCAATGGGGTGTGACATCTGTGATATTTTTTTTTTTTCCTGTATAATTATCCTCTAAGGTTTGAGAAGAGGCCATGGCATTCTGGGTTTCGTTTGGTATAGCAACTGTAGCCTAAGCTGATAGATTACCGACGTTTCATTTGTACCATGACAGCATTCCAGGTTTTCTAAAACAAAATTGGTTCTAAAGGCTTTGCTTGCTTAAAAAAAAAGAAAGTTTCAACCTGTTTTACAAAATGGTTTGAAGTACGGTCCGAGACTTTGTCTTTCTTTGTGTTTTTGTCAATAGTTGTGGCATTTCTGTCTCTTCCTTTTATTAGAGCTCTATGTACAATGTTTTGCACTGTAGTTGCCCAGCACACTTGTCAGGGGGCATCTTGAAGATACTTCTTAATGGATTGTTTCAGGAGCATGGCCTCACCTTACACCTGAAAAGAATAGGGTAGACTGGCACTGTGCAAGGATGGAAACAGACACAAATTCCTTTTGTATTTACTCGTATGTCCAAAAGTGCAAACTTACAAAGTGCCGACAGCAGTTGTTGGAACATGCATACTTGCTCCTTTAAAAATTCACGTTCTTACCTTGTATTCAGTATGTGTTCACTATGTTGAATTTATTTTTTCAATGAGTTGACAACTCAATTTTAATGCAAATGGATCACTGCTGTTACCATTGCTATTAATTCTGCAGCAAAATACTGGATTTGCTTTCTGCTGATCTTTTGCCTCTGGGTTTTAGGGTTGGTTTTTTTTTTTTTGGTTGTGTTTTTCCTTCTTTCAAGTAAAAATCCAAGTATCCTTTTAAGTGTTTAATTACATTCATTAATATAGCCAGTGTAGGTGTTTGGTGATTCCAGGTTCAGGAACTGATTTATCTGTGCTATTAAGGTCATATGACAATATGCTAAGGGCCAGATATGGGGGTGGTGTGCAAACTGGCATATGAGACTTTTTTTATGTTCTTACATTGTATTAGCCTCCCACCAACTTCCTTACGCCTACTCAGCTGACATGTAAGGGATGCTAGGGTGGTGTAATTTACATGGTAAGCTCCTCTTACCATATAAGCATTAAGAACATATAATTGAAATGCACCTCACCTTGTTTGAACTTGCTTTTTTTTTTTTTTTTTTTTTTTTTTTTTTTTTTTTTTTTTTCTGTCTTACTCTGTATTTTCACCATGTTCAGTACATTAGGCCATAGACCTTACAGGCATGATTGGGCATTTACAGAAATATAAATTTACTTCTTCAACTGATATTATAAAAGTTGTGGAAAGCAGAGTTTCCTTTGGATTTAGCAAAGGAGCAAAAGCTTTCGTGTACCTGAAGTACATGTACAGGAAGAGAGCGCAAGGGAAGAGGGCAAATGGCATCGGCTCTAGAAACAAGCTGGAAAAGTGGATTGTGGAAGGAGCAAGGGCAGTTGGGAATTTAGAGAGCGCTTCAGCCTGTGTGATGGATGCCTGTATTCACCTAGGTAACTCCAGCGGTAACCAGCGATAGGACATGAGGAAATGGAATGAAGCTCAGTCAGATCTGCTGTTGGTATTAAGGCCTAGAGCATCAGAGCTAACTCAGTCACATACTCTTTCAATGAGAGCTAAACATTGGCAACAAATGGGTAAGAGTCCCAGCTTTTTAATAAATTCTGAGTGCTTTCTTTAATCTAAGCTTCCCATTTAATAATTAACTAACACGGAGTGGCACCCTAACAACCTCTCCAGCCCTCCTTCACCCCCAGCCCTGGACCCTGCAATGCTGAATCTCATTCTCCCGAACGAGACAAAGGCTTTTTTGTTTTTCCTCTTGAAAGACTTTAATGCATGGGCAATAATTAACTTGTCACTTCAATGTGGACTAGGAAAAGAAGGATATTTACTTCTTTCTCTGTTACTGCCAGTTTGGGGTGGTCAAAACCAACAGATTAAGCTAGACCACTTGTTCCTCCTAAGGAGCAAGAAATATGCAGTGTTTTACTCTGGGTACAGGGAAGCTTTAGTCCTTCCCATGCTACTGAAAGGAAAGTTGTTCAGTATGTGACAGCATCACTGACCTGGAAATTGTGCAAACTGACTTGAGATAGGCTTATCAATAATTCTGTAACCTACACTGCTCTGGGTTTTTCTCACCTATTGCCCTGCTAGGCCACCTCCTTTGTTGTGGAGCTCAGAAGGGGACAAACTGAAGTACTCCAACATAAGCAGCTTTCCCCCCCCCCTTTAAATGAAGTGAATTCTGCCAAATTACCAAGGAAAAAAACATGTCAATTCAGTTTGAGAGTCTTCTCCACGCCTTGTGTCTTCAGAATGGAATACAGTTTCTGAGGTTTCCTTACAATATTGGCAAGGCAACCCTTCAGTGTCAAGGGCAACCAAGCTGTACCACTATCCAAGCCTGCACAGTTTCTTCTGAGGAGCTCTCTGTGGCCATGCCCATGGTCTCCCACAGAAACACAGCAGCGCAGAAGGTGGACATTCATGGTCTTTCTGAAGGAAGAGGGGCCATATGTGATCTCTGCCAGCATAGCTTTTTCTTGGCTTCTTTGCTTGTATAAGAGCGGGCTGTCTGCTGTTCCATAAGAAGGGGAGGATGGCTGGCAGAGGGCACGCACAGAACTCTCCACAGACATAAAATCTTGGTAGCTCATTGGGCCTCTCCCTCAGGTTCACCGAGTGTAAATTGGTCTTTGCTTTAGGGTTCATGTGGCTTACGGGTGTTCTGAAGTGGCAGTTTGGTACAGACTTTGTGTCTCCCCCAGAAAGAATCGTCAGGCTTGGAAAAGAAGCTGACAGTTCCAGGTAAATCACTGAATGACACCACAGATCCACTGAGCCTAACTGAAAGATATTTTAAAATTAATTTTAAGACAAGAAAAAGGAACACCCAACATCACCCAAACCCTGTTGTACTAGAGAGAGAACAATGTATTCTCTGTCAGTGGCTTGCACAGAATTTCACTCAACTGGAGCTAATTTTTACCTCAGAGAAAAGGATTATGAGGATAGCAGGAGAGGTTTCCAAGAAACGGGGGAATGGGTACTGTTCTGGGAGAGGCAAATAATGAGGTCTGCTGGCAAATGAAACAGCGAGCCTAACATGAAGCTGTAAACGAATGGAGAGATGAATATGCTGTCAGAAGCTGCTTCATGGAAAGACTTAACAAGAGTTCAGTGAATGCATAACATCCTGCACCAAGAGAAGGTAGGAGGGAATGGCACAGATTCATAGCAGTAGGTATTCATCACCAAAACTCTTTTGAACACTGTTGGGTTCAATTAGTACAAAGTAAATGAGTATCTTTACATTTCAACAATTTATGTGCTGGCTCAGAGAGGAGAGGAGATTTGTGGTTTCTGTTTTGTCTAAAGCTCAAAGGATGCTCATAGATGAATGCACAGCAGGAATTGTTTTCGTTCTCTTCGTTGTTGTCCTGGGAAGGACTAGAGTGCCTTGTCCCACCATCCCAAGTGGACAAACTGTGCTAAATGGTGTAGAAGTTAATCCTTGCAAGTTGTGAGCAGGGAATTTTATTTACTTGAGCATAGAATAAACATTAGTTTGATGTCTCAAACATGTTTACAGGGGACAAATGATTGTATACAATGGTCACAACTGACTGCCAGCTTTAATAGTGTAACCCACTCTCTGTGCCCAGGTGGAACAAAAGTACACCTCAATGACAAAGAACAGGTCTGTTAAATGCCCTATTCATCTGCTCAGGGTTTGCAGGTCTTTCCAGCACGTGGATGGGACAGAGGATGGCAGTTGTGCTGTGTTCTCACTGTGGACACCACAGGGATGGCTGACTCTGGGGCTTGAGCAAAGAAGGCAGCAAACAGTTGTGGGTGGTCCCACAGCCCAGGTATCTGTCTCTGAGCACTGGGTGGGCAGTAGCTGGTGCTCGTACAACTACTGCTGAGGGTTGTGGCCCTCCCAGTAGTAGCCGTCTCTTGTCCCACCTCTCTGAACCCTTTGTCAGGCAGCAGACCTGCCTGCCGATGTTCTCCTGCCATCTGTGGCACCTGGCTGGACCTTCCACTGTTTCTGCCCTTCATCCTTAGGGTTGTAAATTTATTAATTTCCCTGCCCCCCCTTTCCTGCTCCAGAAGCACAAAGGATCTTTCCAGTGGCTGTGGGATCGGAGGCTTGTAAATAAAAGGGATACCATCAGCCTGTGGTTTTGAAAGAGAACATGACAGTTTTGTTCCAGAGCCACAGTAATGGTTTTAATCAATTCATTAAGAAAGTGGCTTCTAAAACCGGTTTGTTCTCTGAATAGGCAACAAATGGAGCAACGGCTGCTGTATTGTGGATGAGACCCCTCTGGCAGGAGGAGACACAGCATCCCATTGTGGTTACAGCCATCTGGCATCGACACTGAGAAGTCGTATGTGGCAAGACTGGGTTGATGTAGGTTCTGCCAAGTCCTTTATCTGGGGAGCTAAGAGAAAAAGTTCAGGACAGACAAGCAAGGGACATCTCAGTGCCAAATGAACAAACCTGCAGCATCTTTGGTAGAAGCCTCCAACTGTGTCTGACTTGGCAGCATGTTGTTTGGGGCAAATAGGTGCATTTTGGGATGATTCCATTACTCAAAGATGTCGCTAACATCAGACTGACTCTCCTATCCGTGTTTACTTTATTTGCATGAGCATTTTGACATGGGTCAGGGTGAACTGGATCAAATAGCTGAGAGCAACAGTGCCAACGCTCGACAAGTTTGTTGCTCAGTTTTGCCTAGTATGGCAGAATTAGACATGTGTCTTAGGGTCACTTTGGAAGCAATGTGATTACACAGGGCCCTGCCTTAGAAAGCAGTAAAGGGAAAAGTTTTGGTGTGCTGCGGTTTTGAGGAAGAACATTTGTGAGGAACACAGCCCCACTTTAATTTAGACCAGTGCAAACACCCTTCTGCCCTATGAATGTTCTGTGGTGAGTGAACAGCCCTTAGTGTTGTAAATAGCTTCTTTTACAGTGCTGTTGGATTACAGAAACACTGACGAATGATACTTGACCAACAGAATCACGTAATGAGATGGGGTTGGAAAGGGACCTCTGAAGATAATCTAGTCCAACACCCCTGCTAAAGCAGGTCCCACAGGAACTTGTCCAGGTGGGTTTTGAATGTCTCTGGAGACGGAGATGCCACTACCTCTCTGGGCAGCCTGTTCCAGTGCTCTGCCACCCTCAAAGTCAAGAAGTTCCTCCTCACGTTTAGATGGAACTTCTTATGTACAAGTTTGTGCCCATTCCCTCTTGTCCTGTCCCTAGTCACCACTGGAGAAAAGACTGGCCCCTTCCTCTTAACACCCATCCTTTAAGTATTTATAGGTGTTGATCAGATCCCCCCCCCCAGCTTTCTCCAGACTAAAAAGCCTTTCCTCATAAAAGAGATGCTCCAGGCCCCTAATCATCTTTGTGGTCCTCTGCCAATAATGGCCAAATTGATATAAAACACAAACAGCACAGATTAAGTGACAGGAAATCTGTGGTGATAACACTGTTCAGCAGTCTCTTGTGCCTGTCCTTGTGTGCTGCAATATTACCCTTTCACAATTACCCCTCTCACAATTCCTTGTTAGGTTTTATATGAACTTGTGCAGTAGCTAAACCCCACCTACCTCAAACAGTACTCTTTGGCATCTTTTTCAGATGTTGTGGTTGCACTACCTACTACATAAATGACAGCTGGTTTTCTACAGGTAAATGGCACAATACCTTTTATTCCTACTGTGACTAATGATTTATGTACAGGGAAGCCATTGTTCTGCTACAATAAATTCAAGAAGAGCTAAATACTAATATATACTAAGAATTCATGCAGTGTTACACCAGCCTCTGGAGATAAAATTAAGCATCCTTAATGCCCCAAGTTTAAAGCTTTTTAGAAACACGCAGATCGTGCTACAACATGACATCTTTGTTTACAAACTACGAAGACATTTTGCACTTAAGACCACAAAATATAGCACTATAAAACAAAGTTGCCAAATCGCCTTACCTAAGGAGGTGGAAGATTGAGCACTACTAGTAATTAGAAGAGAGGCCTATCGAACGCTATCTCTGCCCTGGCTAAAAATCTTACTATCTGTGATCCCTTTCCCCTGCTATTCTAGGGCCGAGTCTGTGGAAATGGAGCTGTCCCCGAGTACCGCGGAGGCTGGGCGAGATGATCTTTAAAGATCCCTTCCGACCCGAGCCACGTTGTGATTCCGTGATGACGGTTCGGCAGCTTGCGGCTGCCTGGACCGAGCGTCGCTACCGCAAAGCGGGGGCCGCGGCCGGCGCTTTGCCGTGAGGGTGCCCGACTCGCCCCTGCCTCGGCCTCGAGGGCTCGTTCTGGGCAGCCCTGGCTGCGCCCGGGACCCTCGCGGGGCCCGGGGGAGCAGAGCGCGCCCCTGTCCGCTGTCGACAAAACTGCGGCGGGGACGGGGGAGACGGGCAGCGGGGCTGGGCAGCGCAGTTGCCCCCTCAGCCCACTCCTGCGGCGGCGAGACCGGGGGCGGGCGCGGCGCGGGGGCCGGCTACTTTTGCCGCCGAATCGCGGCGGGATGACGTCAGCAGGGCCGAGCCGCCGTCAGCGCGGCGCAGTGCGGGGCCGGGCCGGGCGCCGCGGGAGGTAAGGCCGCCGGGCGGGGCGGGGGTCGGCCGGGTCGAACGGCGGGCCCGTCCCGGAGCGGTTGCGGGGCCTCTTCTCGGCTGACAGGAGCGTTCGGGAGGCGGCGGCCCTGGCGTCGGGACAGGGTGGGCCTTTCCCCGCCACGCTGATGCGTTTGCTGCGTTTGGAGCCCTCGGTACCCACTGCAGAAAAATTTGGATGAGATTCTGCCAAAGAAGGAACAACTGATTTTCGGCGTAGAGGTGCCCAGGAGGAAGGGCGGTGGCCAGTCCTGGCTCACTGGGCGCTGGCCGTGCAGAACCAGGCCAGGGCCCTGCAGATTGGGATGCGCAGTTGTTGGTATAACCAACATTGAGTGCCAAAAATCATAAACAGCTATTGCTAGTGAAAGCAAACAGCCACGTAATTGTTTTCTGTGCTGAAGGAGAGGTTTCCTGCTTTGAAGCTGTTGACATCACCAGGGAGATTCACCTGAGGA
Organism: Nycticryphes semicollaris; assembly: GCA_013400055.1. Lineage (NCBI taxonomy): Eukaryota > Metazoa > Chordata > Aves > Charadriiformes > Rostratulidae > Nycticryphes > Nycticryphes semicollaris. The sequence goes on along the minus strand of VXBJ01002630.1, from coordinate 27,901 downwards.
CAGGGTTATATTCTCTGGTGAAGTTCGGGAAAATTTGCAATGAGGAATATAGGCTCAGCTCACAGTTTTATGCTGATTTTCTGCTGGACTGGTGACATGCTATCAATAATAGTGTTTTGTTCCAAGTAAATGCAGGTGACCGCATGTATTTCTGAGCCTGGCAGAGGGGTTCTTTTCTTCTGTTACCTGCAATTCCTTTGCAATGCACAGTACAGAGCAGGCAGATAAAGGAGAATCCAGCGTGAAAGGAAATTAATGGATGAACACAGGGAAATCAGCGCCCTGGGTGCAAATGACAAGGTGTATCAGTGGTGAAGGGGAGAGCTAGCAGGGTTGCATTGTCATGTTTCTGCAAAAAGGTTGTTGGAGAATCTGTTATGAATCTGGTTAGGTTTTTGTCATGTATTTTTTCTGGTACCTCCTAATTTTTAACAAATTCTCATTGTGAGGAATTACTCTGACCTGAAGGCTGATAAAGGTACTCCTGTAAAGTAAGTAGTCTGCTTATGAAGGACATGGGTCATATGAACTTTTCAGTAATTAGTGAAAACTGTGTCAAGGGGAATGCTGGTGTTGGCATCTTCATGAAGATTCCATACACTTCTCCTTCTGTTGGTCAATCTAGGGGACTTCTTGTCATGTCTAATGAGCTTTCTCAACAAAACACAGCTTGCTTTTGGTGCCTTGTGAGAGGTGGGTTGTTAAGGCATGTAATTAAAATTACAAATTGCTTGTTGTTCTTACTTACAAATTGCTTGTTGTTCTTACTTACATAGTACATATCTTGGTCTGAAGAGAAGCAGTCCAGAGGCAATCTGTAGTACACTGTTAGCAGTGTTTCAGTAGACACCTTCTTTCCCTCACCGTTCCAAATCCCCCTCAGGCCCAAATACAGTCAAGTTACCTCAGCTGTAGTCTTCTGTGAGGTGCTTGGCATTTCAGTTTTGCATTGTAAAATGTCTCTCTTTGGACACTTGCATGGAGCTGGGGGTCGTTCTGTGTAGGGCATCATGTCATTGTGCTTAACAACCGTTGTGTCAGTGTGATGATAAACGTGGGTTTACAGACTTCTGCTTTTGATAATAGTTGGGGATATGCAGCAAAGAATGATGTTGCATAGACTAAGAACTACAGGAAGACAGATGTGTGAAATGCACTGGAGGAAGTAGCAGAAAACAGGAGATCTGTAGGACTTCCGTACAGCCAAAGTAGCAGAACAGCTGGGAGTCTTTTCCCTGGTGGAATGAGGAAAAAAAAAAAAAGGAAAAAAGAAAAAAAAAGAGAGAGATATTTGTTTTGCTTATTAGTATGTAGCTGTGAGGTTTTCCTGAAGAAGTGTGGGGTGATGTGGAGCCATGATTGTGCAAGAGCAGCCTTTGGTCTGTGGGCAAGAAAGCATAAAGAAAAGGTCACACTTCACTTACGAGCCGTTTCCATTTCTGGCAAGAAGTCACAGGTGGTTTGTTAATTCTGCAGATCTGTCAGTGTCTATTCTGAGATGTTATTTTGGAACTCATTCGGCTGTTTTACTTACCACAGTGTGCGCGCTTTGGCTACAGGAGTGATTTTGATGAGACCTGAGGAGGCTCTTCAGCACTTGAATGCCACTAATCTCTGAGAGGAGAGTAGCAGCACTGAGGGTACCTTGTGGGGTATGTATCTTCTCAGCAATTAGTTTGAAACATCAATTCCTGCACTGAAAAATTATATCAATTTCTGGTTCTAAGTATATTTGTTGTCAGCTGACCTCATCTAAGCGTTCAGTATGTGTAGTCTGAACTTCAAAAACTCATTCTTTGCGAGCTCTGGTAGCCAGCAAGAAATCGAGGATCAGACCCTGTCCTTGTGATAGAGTGTCTCTGTTGAATTGAGGAATGTAAATAGGAAGGAAACTAAATCCAGTCATTGTGTAAAAAGTTTTGCATTAACCCTTGGTCTGAGCACAGGCAGGTGGTAGGGTACGGTCAGTACTGAAAGGTGATTTCACATTGCAGCAGGATTTTGGATCTGTGGCTAAGCCACAGCTCTGCTTTATCGTAAACTTAGATTGACGTCCTGATTCGTCTAAATTTAGCTGAAGTGAATTGCAGATAAATGTCAACCCATTGCTGTTATGGGAACTCCTGGGAAGTATGACATGTCTGACTGTTAATTGTTTTAAATATTTCAGTCTTAATCCCTGGTGATGGTAGGCAATGCCTAGGTAACCAAGATGGGGTCTCTGGTGTCCCATTTTTGCAAAGATGGAGGACACATGCCCATAAAATGTGTATGTCTTGTGTCAAGAGATGGAGAGAAAAGGTTCTAAGTAATACAGAGGCTGCACAGTACGTTAAATATTGAGAAACAGCTTGAACTTCAGTAAATTAAATGAAGCACAGTTTTTCATACTCAAACGTTTTATTCTGGGCTATTTTTGTTCCAGACGCCTACCCGTGATGATTCCACCATCTGCAACAACCCCTGCCAGCGATGCTGTGCTTTTGCCGAGTGTGGCTTCTCAGGAAATCTGGAGGTCACAAGTTCCAGGCTATCCTGGATCAGTCACACGGCACATAAGTCATCGGGCCAACAACTTCAAGAGACATCCAAAAAGGAGAAAACACATCCGCCCTTCACCACCACCGCCGCCAAATACTCCATGTCCTATTGATTTGATTGATTTTGAGGATCTCCAGCCTCAGAGGTCTTTCCTAGAGCTCCTGTTTAACGGGTGCATTCTCTTTGGGCTTGAGTTCAGCTATGCCATGGAGACAGCCTATGTTACCCCTGTGTTGCTTCAGATGGGGCTTCCAGACCAACTGTATGGAATGGTGTGGTTCATCAGCCCCATATTAGGTAACTTTTCTTTATACTGTTTCTTCCCTCTTTTTTCCCATTATACAGGTGTTACATATTTTCATTTTCTCTACCTCAACTGTTAACAAGCATGTTCTGTGCGGTCTTGAGATTAAAAAGCTCTAACCGTAGTCTTAGACAACCGAACGGAGAATAATTCTTGCTGTGTCTTGCTTGAAATGGACCCAGTGTTATCAAAAGGGTCTGTTCTTTTAACCAAACTCTTAACATCATGCAAGGGTAAGCTTTGGTTATTCTGTTCATATATTTAAAAAGTAGCAAAAGAGGATCAACGTATCGGTTGTGTCCCTATGAAAAAAGCACACAGAGACAGTTCCCAAGGGTGTGTGAGACAAGCAGAGCGAGATTACTTTCTCCTGTTTAACTTTGAGACTTTAACTGCCTTTTAAGGTACCTATTTTGACTCTGCTGTGAAGCTGGCTTGTAGAAAAACTGTACTAACTGGTGATTGATTTTTTCTAGGGTTCCTGTTACAGCCTTTACTGGGAGCCTGGAGTGACAGATGCACATCAAGATTTGGGAGGAGAAGACCTTTCATTCTGGTCTTAGCAGTAGGTGTGTCTTTTAGAAACAATGGACATAGCACTTATAAAGTAGAAACATTGTGCATTTCTCATCTGTGGCATCCCTTGTGGCACTAGGCCAAACAAAATGTCTCTGAACTGTTGTTGAGTATTGCAGGTCTGAAGATAGTAGTGAGTGGTGCCGAGGTGATGCTTTGGCAGCCAGAGATTCATACGTAAAAGCATCTCTTCTAGTCAGAGTTTGAAGAGATGATGCCTTGGGGTTCAAGGACATTTTTCTTTGGCCAAAACGAACTCCAGACATTTGTAAGCTTGAACAATGGAAAAGGGTTATGTATATCCTATAAGCCATGCTCGTTCCCCAGACTATGATGATCTGAACAAGAGCAATAGTACTTGCCGCACGGCTGTGGAGGTAGCATCGTGCTTTTAGAGCATGGAGCGGTGCAAATTTTTTTGCTTGCAAACGGAAGATTGATTGATTTGTTCTGGTTTTATTCCCAGGGGCGTTGCTTGGACTCTCGCTTATGCTGAATGGCAAAGATATAGGGAGTGCCTTGTCTGACACTGCGAATAACCACAAATGGGGGATCGTTCTTACAGTCTGTGGTGTCGTCCTCATGGACTTCAGCGCAGATTCAGCAGACAATCCCAGTCATGCCTACATGATGGATGTGTGCAGCCCAGTGGACCAAGACAGGGGCCTCAACATCCACGCTTTATTAGCAGGTATGCTTTCTTGGTGCTTCCTGGTGACGTGAACCCTTAAGTAAACAAGCCCTGCAGTGAGAAAACAGAGTGCAAATCATTAGTCTTTTCCTGCATAAGCATAATAACCAAATACTTGGAGAGGCTGCACTACTTTAATTTGAAAACAAACTTCTGTTTACTGTAAAAGACTTTTGCGACTACCAAAAGCCAAACAAGATGCAGTCCTGGGTTATTCATCTGAATGTCCCTCATGTCATTTATAATGCCTATGGAAACAAAATTATCCCTCAAGGAAGGAAGTTCGACTTCCTGCAAGTGTGGAAAATGCCTTTTTATAGTTACTCTTTTGAAAGGGACATGCATACCGGGCACTGTGATCTCTCATTGCTGTCATCTTCAATCTCTGTGTCGCCCTAGTCTAATTTTCCTGTCCGTCAGGAGACTGTTTCGTGCACACGATCGTGTTTGTAAGAAAGAAACAATAGTGTCTTAAGGCTTTCACCACGTGAACAGAGTGAGAGAGTTATCCAGTGCCCTCAGAACTTCGTGTTCATCAGTAGTAATGCAGTGACAGTTTTGTACGCTGTCAACACGTTACTTAGTAATGAGCTTGCTATGCTTCTGAAGCGATTCAGTCTGTCTTGGACGCAATTATATCTGCGTTCCTCTAAGCAAGCGGGGAAAATGGATTTTCACTTACTTTCAGGAAAACAGTCTTAACTGACTGATTGCAGAGCTTTGCCATGAGGCTGGTGGACACTTCTGTTTTATGGACTGAAATAACTGAAGGTAAAGTGGTTTGTTCTTTGCAAACGAAGAACTACCATTTTTAATTACTTGTATCATCACTTTTACAGCACTGACTTTCTCCCTCTTTCTTTACTGTTTTTGTACATCCAGACTGTCCTTGTGGCACGGATAATTCTGTTTATTACTGCATTTGAATTGAAAAAGGTTGAGTAGAAAATCAGAAGTAACATGTCAGATGCTGCTCATAAATCATTAGACAAATGGTTCTGTGCTGTAACTGACTTCCAGGATTGGCTAGGGAAGGTAATCTTGGCTCTGTTTTTCCACCAGGTCTTGGAGGTGGCTTTGGTTATGTTGTTGGAGGAATACACTGGGATAAAACCAGTTTTGGAAAAGCTGTGGGAGGGCAACTTCGTGTCATCTATGTCTTCACCTCAGTAATACTGACTATCACTACTGTGCTGACTCTAATTAGCATTCCAGAAAGACCCTTAAGGTCCTTTAGCAGGAAGAAAAAAGTGATGAAGAGTCCAAGTCTCCCTCTCCCTCCTTCTCCACCTTTCTTCTTTGAGGAGGGTGTAAACGAAAACTTTGCTTCTCGTAACTCAGCTCACTTATATGCAAGTTTTACAAGTCCTGTTTCTCCCCTCAGCCCACTCACACCCAAATATGGCAGTTTTGTCAGCAGAGACAATTCCTTGACGGGCATTAATGAGTTTGCATCATCATTTGGGACTTCAAATATTGACAGTGTGCTTATAGACTGTTTTACAGGCGGGCACAGTAGTAGTTACTTAGCACTTCCAGCTAGCTTGCCCAGGCAGCCTGTCAGCGTCAGCTTTCCTCGGGTGCCTGGTGGCTGTTACCAAGGAGAAAATGGAGTTCTGGAGCAAGGGGAGAGCAGCGTAACGCCGGGGCCTGATGGCGAGGTGCTGAGGGTGGGCTCACTGGACACGATAAAGCCACGGTCGTCAGGGATCCTGAAAAGACCTCAGACCTTGGCCATTCCAGATATCGTAACAGGACACTGTCCAGAAAATAGCAGAAGAAGAAATGTAACTTTCAGCCAACAGGTAAGGGCAGAAAATCAATGATACAGCCACGTAAACCTGAGCATTCATTTAATCTCTCATATAGGTTTAAGCGTGTAGTGCACAAATTCATTGTAAAAGACTGCTTGTGACAGTTTGCTCATAAAAGTCATTACAGGAACAGCATACCTGCTATGACTTTATTGGTAAAATAGCAGGTAGGATGTGAATTATGTCTGGCAGTCTGTCAGCTGCCTTTGTTAAAATGGCAGAAATGAGTGTTCCGCTCTCACTGGGCCACGTGTGAAAGTTAGGTCGGTACGTTTAGCTGTACTTCACCACCCAGGGAGCTACCACGTGAGAGCAGAAAAAGACACATTTTTATTGAGCCTGTATCTTCCCTTTCCACAGAATTACCCGCAAGATAGGGCCAGGGATAGGATTCTCCCATGAGCTTCTCCTTATGGCAGTCATTACATCTGGTTCCATCAGGGAGGTGAGGTTTCCCTTACCCAGGGATAAGACTCTGACCTCATCTCCCACTGTTGGTGATAACTTGGAATGTCTGAGACCTCTGTATGCTGGCCAATTTTTTTATGATCCAAGATGAGGTAAACCGTCCTCTGTTGTTTTTTGGTTTGGTTTTTTTTTTGGGGGGGAGGTGTGCGTGTGGCTTTTGTTTGGTTTGTTTTGTTTGTTTGTTGCTGTATTTTGACTCAGTTTATGACAGCAGACTTCGTTAGGGCAAGGATATTACATACTGTGCACACAAAGATAGAGCATCAAGGTTGGCAAGCGATGAGAATATGTTTTAATTAAAACCAGCCTCTTCTTACTTGATGTCGCTAGAACTTCAGGAACCAAATTCACCCAAATGCAGATACAGCTCCTGTTAATTGCAATGGAATTTGTGCCTTCCCTATGCTAGCATCTGGATGTGGTTGCCAAACAGCCTAGAGAAGTGAGGAGTACTGTTTCAAGTATACTGAAAGCTGCAGCACAGTGCTGTCATTTAACACTTGGTCCAAGGCTGAACTTACAGTCTAGCTAAATACACTGTTATTAATCTCCAACACACTCCAGCAACAGACTTAAACTTTCAGATGATCAGATAGGTGTGTAACATTGCATAGGTTTGCTGAAAGGATGTTTGGGTTTGTCTTACTGCGTTGTTTCACCTGAGAGTTCTTCTGATGCAGGTTGCTAATATCTTGCTGAATGGCGTTAAGTACGAGAGCGAACTGAACGGATCAGGCGAGACCTCTGAGCAACCGCTGTCTGTGAAACTTCTTTGTTCGACCATCTGCCAGATGCCCAAGGCTCTTCGTAACCTCTGCATTAACCATTTCTTAGGTATTCAGAAAGTGCTGTCTTGCTTACACTGTGAAGTAGCTTACCTCGTGTGAATGTTTTAAAATATTTTATCTATTGTTGCAATGGCTGCTAACTAGAGAGAATATGATTTGTTCCATATATGCTCACCAATAAGGTACTTCCCGGTATTTAGTTTCTTAGAACACTGAGAAACAAAAGAAAAAAACCACCACAAAATAACAACAATAAACAGTGAAGCCTATGTTCCTAGAAAAGGAATAACAGTGGCCTAAATCAGCACATCTGTTAAATGGAATATTTACACTGGGATGAGAAACACTGCTGAACAGAGAACTTGAAACCTTTGACATGCAGCCCCCCCCCCTTTTTTTTTTTTTTAACGCTCTGAAACTGACATCGTTGAGCAGAGAGACAAGATTACTTGTATATCCCTGCTTACACCTGAGACGAGCATTCGCTTCTCTTCCTTTGACAGCATGCGTATAGGGGTCCCAGAACAGGCCGTGAGGGGGACTGCAGGAGTGCCACCGTTGCTCCTACTGCACGTGGGTAATGGTTAGGAAGGGCTTTTCAGGGAAAAAAATTTACACAAAATTGGACAGAAGATATCAGGTAGTTAATACTCATTGGCTGTGAAAGGAAATAAAAGCCTGCCTGCATCAGTGGGCCTGAAGCTGGTTTGTGAATAGGAGTTTTTAACTGTGTCAGGGATGCTCAAGTGACAGCAATCATGACATAAGAAGCGTTTCTTCCAGTTCTTTGTGGGAGGACAACAGCAGCTTTAAAGGACTATGCGACGAACAACTCTGAAGGCAACTCAGACTGCTGTAATCTGTTTTTGTATCTTGCTAAACCAGTATTCTGTGGCCTGCAGTCAGCCTCTAGGATTCCACTTAGGAATTCAAAGGATAAGTCTTGGTCTTTGACAAACGTTGTACTATAATGCACAGGGAATAACAGTCGCAGATAAACGTGGCTGAACATTATGTGATACTCTCTTTGCATAGCCTTTCTTTGGTTGCGATTGGTAATACAGCTCATAGCATCTGTGTAAGCTTACAAGGGGAAACAGATGCTCTCCAAATTTAATAGGTTATTTCTGGCTTCTTTCAGGATGGCTCTCATTTGAGGGGATGTTACTCTTCTATACCGACTTCATGGGAGAAGTAGTGTTTCAAGGAGATCCGAAAGCGCCTCACAACTCAGATGAGTATCAGAAGTACAACGCTGGGGTCACCATGGGCTGCTGGGGAATGTGCATCTATGCATTCAGTGCTGCTTTCTACTCAGGTACTTAGTACAGCCATGTTGGCCTCTGCTGGGAGAAAGGTGCACCTGCTCCTTGAGCAGTATTTCTGCAACAAGTAGTCCAACAGTTAGGTTGCATGTAGGCAACCACATGGCATGAGTGCTGAAGCAAACTGTTCTTTTCCACTGTATTATCTCTACTGGTCAGCATGGCCTGCACTGACAGCAGATGAGGTCTTCAGTCCAGTGAAAACACATCTCTCTCAGTAGACAGTTCCTTTCGCAAGTGGCATTTTCTATGTACATTGAATCCAGAAAGACAGCCACAATAGGCACAGTTCTGGTGCAGCACACTCAGTGCCGGCATGCCCCTGACAGAGCACCTGGGGTCACGCACTGCCCGGCACCTTGTCGTGTGTCATGTGTTGCCCCCCACTCCTAAACAGATCCCATTTACCCCCTGGGAAAGGGGGCACTGCCATGCCCTCCACACAGGTAGGGCAGCAAGGCTGCGTTGCGGCAGTGGGGTTTGGAAGGGGTCCTTGGCTCTCGTTTGTGAGCCATCATTTACTCAAAGGCCTGACAGTGGCTGCTGAGATGCAGCTGCCCAAACGGCTGGGCTGCGGGGCCTGAGGGTGCACCCCTTGGGTCCGCTGATTGGCCAGCAGCAGGGAGGGCTGCGGTTCACCCCGAATGCCATGCCGTTGTCTTGCAGCCCTGCTGGAGAAGCTGGAGGAGCGGTTCAGCACACGGACGCTGTACTTTGTGGCGTATTTGGCCTTTGGGTTGGGCACAGGACTGGCCACGCTCTCCAGAAACATCTATGTGGTGCTGTCACTGTGTGCTACCTACGGCATCCTTTTCGCCACGCTCTGCACGCTGCCGTACTCCCTGCTCTGCGACTACTACCAGAGCCAGGAGGTGAGCCTCGGGCCGGGGAGGGCAGAGGGGGTCCCCCACGTCCCCTTACGCTGTGTCCCCCGCAGTTCGTAGGCTCGCAGGCCGAGGGCACACGGCGCGGGATGGGTGTCGACATCTCCCTGCTGAGCTGCCAGTACTTCTTGGCGCAGATCCTCGTGGCCCTGGCCATGGGGCCACTGACAGCAGCTGTGGGCAGTGCCAGCGGTGCCATGTACTTCGCCAGCTTGGTATCCTTCCTGGGCTGTCTCTTCTCCTCCCTCTGTGTCACCTATGAGTCGCCACCCAGCGAGGAGCTGCCGCCCGCCGAGGAGCAGCGCCCGCTCTTGCCTCGTGCACGGACCGCATAAATGGGAGAAGCCACCACTGCCTCATTGCATCACCCTCAGCGTCCCCATTACAGAGCGGTGGGCTCGTGTGCCTCCAGGACAGCAGCAGTGGGCATGGCAAATGGCAAGAATGTCTGTGCTGGCTTTGTTGAGCTTTCCCCTGCCCACGGGAGGGTGAGGGGCAAGTCAGTGGCGTCTGACACTGCTCACCTTACCCCTGAGGTGGCAAAGGCCCATTGCTACCCCTGGGCCACAGCGATGGGAAACGGAGATGTCAGCGTGGGGCCATTCCCTCCAGCTGCCCTGTGGTGATGTTACTCCCAGGGGGACAAGTGGCGATGTCTGGCCTGAGGCAGAGGACCTGGAAGTTTGGTGCCCACACAGGGTGACAGCAAGCCGCAGGACTGCAGATGCTGCTGCAGCATTGCCGCCGCTCCGTGGGCAGAAGGTGCCATCTCACAGCCCTGCCCTCAGTCGCTGAGGGCTGCAGTGGCTCCCATGAGGCCTTGGGCAGTGACGCGGCCAACCTGCAGGTCACAGACTCTGCCTGTGGCTGGCCCGGTTCTGGAGCGCGCATTTCAAAACTGGTCTCGCGTGAGGGGCACAAGTACTCTGTCAAGTGCTACGTCCGGGCTCCTGGGTGCACAGAGCTCCAACCAGCAGAACTACTCCAAGGAGCTGCTGTGGAGTGAAACCACAGTGGCCTGGCACCCAGCCCCTGCTCTGTAGGTTCTGGCTGTGGTCCACGGTGATGGTTGCCAATACCTGCGTATTTCCTTCCACGTTAGACTTTTAACTAAGACTGCAAGGGCTTGTGATGACTTAGCAGGAGGACGGGCAGTTGTCTGTAACTCAGCTTTGGGGAGAAGGGTCTTTTTGTATCAACTTCCTTGGGTAGAAGCTTACTCTCGAGTTGAAAATTTAAGAAAGACGATTTGTGTGAAAGCCTGCAGCACATCATCCTTGTTTTTCATACATCTGTACCGTAGGACATTTTAAAATTCTGCATGGGAATCAGTGATTAAGTACTTGTCGGCTAGAGCTGCATCTTCCATATCTCATTGAGACTAGTAAAAGGACTTTGTCATTATTTGTAAGAGTTTGCAATAGTTCTGATTTTGGTGAATGTGTGAGATCTCCTAAGTTTCAGTTAAGCCCAGGAGCCTTTTAAGTCTTGAGAGCAAAGATGAAAATGGAAATAAAATTAAAACTCTTCCTAAGATTCCTGTCAGCCTGCCTCTGTATCTGAGTTGGCAGCCAAGGTTTTCCAAAGCTGATGGATATTTTGGTGTTTACCTGTGTTGTGCATTGCATCCCTGTGGGAGTTACTTTTGCTCGCCTGATCTTTAGGTCCAGAAAAAGGGTTTTCTCTGGAGGGTCACTCCTTTTAAATGACTCGTACTTGAATGTTCACCTAAATTTATTCTGACGCTTGATATTCGATGCCGAGATGAAATAACTTCTGTAATCTTTAGCTGTTGTGGCTTACTATACTCCAGTGCTGAAAGCGTAATGCACGACTTGGTGTGACAGGTTCTAGTAAGAACATTTAATTTGTATTGCCTGTTGCTGAGTATTGCTTTTTTTCTTTTTTTTTTACTTGAGAAGTTTCATGATACTCAGTATTTATTTAAATGGAGGAGCACTGCTGAAGTTGTAAAGTCAAGCACTCGGAGGTAAAAGACAGTCAGATGATGAGTCTATTCATCTTTCTTTTCTGTGTTTGGGCTTACATAGTGTGCTATCTGCAGGAATGTCTGCGACGTGCCGTTTCCTTGACTGTGGGTCAGCTGTCTCCAAGAACATTTAGGATGAACCTGGAACAAAATAGCATGAGAAACTACACGTGGCATTGCTGATTCCTGAGCATATAAGACTTGCTTTTCAAGAAGTTTTCTTTTCTTGTTCATCTGCTGCATAACCGTAATTTATCTTCCTTATCTTACTAAACTGTTAAACCAAAAAATGGGTTTTTTTGTCCCACTAGCTAATGCAGTACTAGTTCTTAGAATGTTTTTTCTTCTTAACTTGGGTAGCCAGCATCATTGCACTAAATGGATCAGGAGCACTTTCCGTTTCTTGGGAGCTGGAGTCGCAGATCATTTTGTTGTAAGCGAGGATCTTCAAAGGATTCACAGAACTGATGGAATCAATGTATTTGATGGTAATCTGTCTCTGCTTCCATCTGCAAATATTACTATGAAATGTGCTTATATAGTTACAAAGCTATTGCCATGCCCCTATGCATTACCTAATAGAGCATATATTACATTGTCTATTCTATGGGATATGGACTTTATTTTACATATGTATTTATGTAGTGTTTACATACATAGTACTTTTAAATCAGCATCAATGTATGTTAATGTGAGGCTTTGAGCAGTACTGGTGGCGTCTGGAAAAAATCCACGCAGTTGGAAGTTGCACCAAATCCATAGAAATAACTTAAGAAAGAGGCATTCCTTACTTGCTTATGCTCTTCTTTTGTCATACATTTTACATTTTACAGAAATTACTGTATGTGGCCACTGTTGAACTGTGAGATGCAAAGCAATGTTTAACTTTTGGAATCCAAATGCTTCAAATATTCAGTCTGAATCTGCAAGCTGCTGTTTAGAAGTAAGATGCATGAGTTTTTGCAGGAAAGTGATTTTTATGTCGTGCTGTAGTTTAATCTCTGCAGCAGTGCCTAAAGGTTAATTTTGAGTAAGTCCTTATCATTAAAGGTTGCTTTGGCAGTTATTTGTGGATGTTCATAAATGTATTTATAGCACGTGTACAGAAGTAGGGAAAATGGGGAGAGGGATGGAGAAAGCACCTAATCAATTGTGTCGTGTTTGTAATTAAGCTAGTCGTAGCTATTCCAGTGCGCGTCTGCAGTTCATTTGACGTCTGCCATATCTCAAAAAAGACTACCTAATGGTTTTGGAACTTCTGCTGTATCTTTGAATGAAGAAAATAAGCCTTTTCAAGAATCAATTCAAATGATTGTGCATGAGTTTATGTATATATACAAAAACTACTTTGGGAACTGTTTGAAAAGAGTTGTCTAGACAATTTTTTTTTTTTACTAATGAGTAAATAGTCATCTTGTACTCTACAGGACACGCACTTTATTAAAAACAGAATTTCTCTTTGGGTAAAAGGTGGCTTTTTAAATGTATGTCCTTCCTCCCTCAGACTAGAATACAGACTTAGTGAGAGACTTTTAGATGCTGTTACCATAACAACACCCAAAGGATTGCATCAAGTACAATAAACATCTCACGATCTCTAGGACCACTGGAGCTGAAATGCTCCAGCATCCATTTGGTTTATCTAAATTTACATTTTCCGTATCTCCGGTTGTTAATGATTCACTTAGCCTACCTTTTCTGCTGGTAAGATTTTTGTTGATGTTCGCTAAGGAAACGGCTGCGGCCACTTTCCATTGCTGTTCCTCTGCCCCAGGCTGCTGCCTCTGTAGCAGGGTCAGCGGAAGGGAAGATGCCAGTTAAAGCGGGCCTGCGTTTAGCGTGGCAAATTTCAGGCTGTAACACCCAAGACGACAGCAAAACTGTAGGGCAGCAGCACTGGGAGAGATTTGAGGCCTTTTACTAGAATCCTTAGTTTCCCAGGTATTGCCCTCCACGCTGTCTCCTAACAGGTGTGAAGGTTCTGGGTAGTCAGTGTTCTACACTGTACTAGGAGTTCTTCAAGGTAAAAGCCTTGCCGGCATGCTAGCTCGCTCACTCTCCTATGTCCCGTGCAGAAATGGTACATGCGTGGAATAATGTGAATTTCTGGTATATGCAGCTTGTTGCCTAATGTCCCCACCCACAACGTTAGCCAAGGAGTTTTACTTCAGATCTGTGAGGCAAGAGAACTATGAATACCCAAGTAGCTCTAATAGTTAACAGTAAACAAAGGGGAGACTACGTCATCAGCTTACCAGGCGTATGGAAAAGTGAGGTGTTCCAGGAGCACGAAGAAAGCCGGCAATAAGTAATCAGGTAAGAATTTAAATGCAAAATATGTACAGAGTAGCAGTCTTCAGACTGACGAACAGTCTGCAATGGGGATGATAAGGTATTTGCCATGTCTATAAGCTGTATGTAAGATTTTTTAGGTTTTTTTTTCTTTATCTAGGATTCAGCAACAGCCTTCTCAAACGGAACAGCCAACAGAGGAAATTGCAACGTCAGAGCAGAAATGAAGATTTTGGGTTGTGTGAGTACAGTGCTAACCAAACTTACAGGAGCTACTTAAACAATGAGGAGTTTAACAATATTGCTGTCAAATGCTATGAAGAATTACTAAGCTAGAGATTTGAGGCTTCACCTGTAGCTGTCTTGAAGGCTAGCTTTTGCTGTGCGTCAGCCTGATGATACTCTACTCCGCTTCTGGCTTATGCTCGCTCCTGTGCAATTACTTTTTAAGCCCACACACCTAGGGCAAGAGGGTAAAGTGACAATATAGCCGAGTAAGTTTAATAGCTTTCCCCTACTGAGAAAGCAGAATTCTTGCTACGTTTGCCCTAGCTCTAGACGGTATTTAGTGGGGTGTCTATAGTAACGTACGCCCTTGAACCTACATCCCTGTATGTTACAGACCCTTTAAGCAACAGGTCACCGTGGCTTCAAAGCCTAAATGGCATTCAGCGCTCATAGCTAACGGTTGCTGGTTTTCTCTAGCAAGCTCTGGGAGGCTGCACATCTCACCATTTGCAAGATACTAGAATTGCTCATTGTAATTTGGTCACAGCTTCCACCCGCTGACAGCATCGTAGCAGCTATCTGAGAATTAAGCTTTATAAGCTGTTTTAAAAAGCTCGGGCTGTCCCGTACTGGTGCATAGCACTCTGCATCACACTGCTTCTGCGGCAGGCTGGGTTACTGTGGTCCAGAGGCTGTGTGTTGTTGCGCAAACTTTTCTTCTCATCCACATGCAACAATTTAGGAACCCTGACAACGGGTTTAATTCTTTTGGTCCACAAGTAGAAACAGACCCACCACTTGCACAGACAATGGAGAGGAAGTTAGGCGAGTAGCAACACGCTTTTCTGTAAGACTCTTCCAATCATTTGCGTTTTGTTTCTCAATGTAGCAGAGGCCTTAGCAGGAGACAACAGGCAGGGGAATCCCTGCAGTAATAAAACCACTCATTCTCAGTCTCAGTACTATCAATTTTTTTTTTTTTTTTTTTAAAGCAGGCAAACCCCTGTCTTAAGAGCGTTTTCTCTGTTCTTCCTCTGTTGGACAGTTACTCTACAAGCCTTTCCTGTTCTTTTGCTGTTTGGCAGTTATTCTACAAGCCTCTTCGGGATGCAAAACTGAACTCTTGTCATTGCCCAACCTTCATAGAACTGTGTCGTGGGAGTTGCGCCAAAGGAAACCCCAAAAAGCAAGAGGCATCACTAAGGTAGGACAGTGATTTCAGTGGGTTTCTTGCTTCTTGGGATAGGGTCAAATATGCGATGAAGTAGTAAGACCGGTATCTCACTTTGCACAAACCCCCCTCTTTACCAGAGACTACATCTTTCCCTTCTGCTTGTAAATTAACAGAACGACCCAGAACCCCTGTGGAGAAACAAAACAGAAACACTGTCTACTCAGAAATAGCTGCAGTCTCCTTTGTGTTTTTCTGCCAGGCCTCTTCTGGGCCACTGGACTATCCTGCTACAGTAAATCCGAGCCAGGAGACTGAATGCCTGAAGATTGCAGGTGGCCCATGAAAGCTGACAGTAGTCATGCCATCGCTGCAGAAAGCAATGTGCTAGAGCTAATAGCGTGCCTTTAGGAAAGGCCGTAAATGCCTCCTGGAGTGGTTCCGTATGTTCATTACAGTAGGAAAACCCCTTTTAGATTTGCTGCACCAAGTGTGGCAGCGATACTATACTTTTCAGAGCAGAGTCAGGAGGCAGCAGGGACTGAACAGTGTAGGGTGTGCAAATGAGACTTTTATTACCGACAGATGCGAGGACGAGGGAGGGTAGGGTGCAGCCTCGGGCCGCCCGTCGCCGGGGCCGCTCGCCAGCCCCTCGGCCGGGGCGTCTCAGGGCGCGTCGCCGGGCCCGTCCGAGCCGTCTGCCGGAGCCAAGGCAGCCTCCTGCGCCCGCCGCCGCCGCCGTAGCCTCTCGGCGCCGGTCACCGTCATGGGGTGGAGCGGCAGGAAACCCGCCAGACCTGCAGGAAGAGGCGGTGAGCCGCAGCGAGCACCCGCTGCCCTGCCCGGCCCGGCCCGGCCCCGTGCCTACCCAGGAGCTTCTCAGCGGGGCGGGATAGCTGTGCGCCGCAGCCCAGCCAATGGCGCAGCCGCTCCAGGTTGAGCCCCGCCACCCGCTCGCCGTGGGCGTTGGGCAGCGGGTCGAGGCAGCCCAGCTGCTCCAGGTACTTTCCGTCGCGGGCGCGCCGGCTGTGCGCCGCTACGATGCGGAAGAAGGGCCTGTTGGTGCAGCCTCCCAGGGCGAAGCGAATCACGACGTGCCCGCCGCGGTAGCCCTTCAGGAGCTGGCTGCCTGGGGAGAGAGCGCGGGGCGGTCAGGGGCAAGGCCGGGCCGGGCCCGGCGGGCCGGATCGGCGGGCACTCACCGAGCTGCACCATGGCGGCGGCCGGGCCCTCGCTGTGGCGCGGTACGATGACGAGCGGTGGGCGGGGCCGGGCCGGGCGGCCGTGCACTGTTCCGCCGATTGCCGCTCTCCGGGACCGCCGAGGGGGGCGTGTCGGTCTTGCCGCTCTTGCCGCTGTCCGGTGGAAGCGGTACATCTTCCTGCATCTCTCTCTGTCCCGATTCTTAAATTCCTCCCGCTCTGCTCTGTAGGCCATCCCATTTTCTTTTCTTTCTCCATTGCTGTCTGTCTGGTTTCCAGACGCTATTTTTAATTTTTTATTATTCTTTACCTTTCTGCCCTCCATCCTGTCGGGTTTTTTTCCCTTTCTCCATCTTTCTCTGTATGACGCTCAGTGTGTATTGTAGCATATTGTGTTTTTTCCAGTCTCAATCTCTCTCTGTCTGGCCCCAGTCGCTATTTTTTGGGGTCTCCATCTCTGCCCTTTAACCCATTGCTGATATTTTCTTTCACCATCTTGCTCCGTCTGGCTCCCTGCCAGTATTCTGCGTTTGTTCTCTATCTGTCTTGTAGCCCACTGCTATACTTTAGTTTTCCATCTCTATCTGGTTCCCTGTCTCTATTAATTCTTCCCTCTCCACTCTGTACTCCACCCTGTCTGTTTTTTGTCTTTCTCTCCCTGCCATTATTCTTTCTTATTCCATCTGCATCATATTGCCTTCCCGTTTTCTGCTCCATCTCCATCCTGCTCCCCTTCCTTCTTTGTTGGTCTCTGGCCTGCTCCCTCTCCATCTTCCTGCTGCGTCTTTTTCTCTTGCCCTGCTGGTTCTTTCTCCATCTCTGTCGGGATCCCTGTCCCCGTCTTTCTGTCACTGTCCCATTCCCTTCCTCATCCTTTCTTGTCTCAGGTTCCTGTCCCAGCTCTGGGAATGACTGTCGAGGTGTCCCAGGGGCAGGGGGACCGTCGAGAGCACCGAGTCCCGGAGCAAACTCACTTCTAGGACTCGCTATGCGTGTGAGGGAATAAACACTCCTTTGTCCTCCCGCCTGCGTTTGCACCGCCTTTGCCCCTTCTCAGCCCCCTCCCCAGCCAGAGACTCAGCCGGGCAGGGCCAGCCCCATCCTTATCCTTACTGGCTGCTCCTGAGCCTGCCCCAGCCCACCCTCAACTTCAGCTTCTTTAAACCCTTGGCCTAGCCCTATCCTCACCTCAAGGGTCCCACCTAGGCTGCCCCAGCTGGAGCCTGTTGGGAAGAGAGGCCGTGGCCCAAGCACCACAGCACATCCCCCGCCTTCCCTTCCCCTTCCCTCAGCCCCGAGCTCCGTACCCAGGGGCTGCAAACAAACACACAGAGGAGGCAGAAATACTCCAAACCTCAACAACACTGCTCCTAACCTGTGGTCAAAGAACTCTGGAACGGCCACGGTCTCAAGCTCATGTTAAGTATACCGGGAGTATGGGAATACACTCTAGGAAGGGAGATTCAAATCTTTTCACAGTGGTCATGCACGACATTAATGCATGTGTTGTACAGGAACAACAAGGACGTATTTGTGAGAGTAACACCATCAAAGCCCGAGACATTGGTCTTGATACTGAATGGAATGTTTGTCATTTTGAAATACGTCTTGATGAAAACCCTGCACTTACGTATACTGGAAAAGGATGCGTTTGTACAAGAGCCCTTTGTAGTACTTTATTCGTAGATAACGTTGTTGTAGATAGAAGTAATCACTCAAATATTTGCATTTGTAACTTTACTAGAGTTGTGGGATGTGACTTCAATTAGTTAGCTCCTACTAGATCTTATCAATGGCTGCATTGTAATTATACACCGATTTGAGATTCGTTGCCTACCCCCATTGGAATGAACTTTGCATCGGTGAAGAAACTTCTACAACACAATGACCTGTGTCAGCTGCTGGAACGAATCCTAACCAACAGACACAAAACTCTAATTGCTGTTCAGCACAATACAGAAGAGGTACACCGTGTCTTCGAAAGAATGAGGAAGGTTGGAGAACACCATCGGTGGGAAATTCTTCTTGGATGGTCACCAACAGCAACAGCACTGTTCAGTCATATGCTTCACTCAGTTGTAATTTTGCTGTTTCTAATTTTAATATGTTTGTCACTTATAGTTGTGCTGTATATAAAGATCTGAAAGTTGACCACAGAAATAACCCAACCTCAATCACCAAAAACATACAAATTAGCAAATAACTAATGGCAGTGCTTTACTGTCTACTTACCGTGAATGTCTGAGCGCAAACAACTCTCAATATACTATTTATGGCACAGAGGCAGGAGGTCACCGTACCACCGCTCTCTGAAGGTAAGATGAATTGACTATAGTCACGGGGTGGAGTGTGGCAGTGCGCTCTCCCTGTTTTTCCCCTTCTTCCAGCCACCCAGCTCCTGATCTGGGCATGCCACCATGGCCTTCACAGCATCNTTTTGCTGTTTCTAATTTTAATATGTTTGTCACTTATAGTTGTGCTGTATATAAAGATCTGAAAGTTGACCACAGAAATAACCCAACCTCAATCACCAAAAACATACAAATTAGCAAATAACTAATGGCAGTGCTTTACTGTCTACTTACCGTGAATGTCTGAGCGCAAACAACTCTCAATATACTATTTATGGCACAGAGGCAGGAGGTCACCGTACCACCGCTCTCTGAAGGTAAGATGAATTGACTATAGTCACGGGGTGGAGTGTGGCAGTGCGCTCTCCCTGTTTTTCCCCTTCTTCCAGCCACCCAGCTCCTGATCTGGGCATGCCACCATGGCCTTCACAGCATCAGTTGTGATGAATTGCACCTGGACTTTGGGGGAGACGGCTGGCAACACAGGCAAAACACCGTCTGGAGCGGGGACCTAGATATTTTCTTCCCATGAGAATATGACTATAGGTCAATTATCTTACTCTATAAATAGTGGATAGCCCAAGAGCCCATTGAGCACTCTTGTGCGGCCGCGGCTGCACGCCAGGATCTCCCCTTTTGTGCGGAGGCACGTTTAAGGTTCTACACTTCGAGGCTGAGAGGTTCCTTGCCACAACAGATTCTTGGTGACTAATAGCATGGTAAACTTTGATATCTTAGCAACGTAATATAAGGGATTGATTGCGTGTACATATTCCTTTAGACATAAATATGAGTCTAAATAGATCTCAGTCTAAACAGATATTCTATGAGAGCAAAAAATATTACATATTTAGGGGGAAAATAAAATATATCTGTAGAAGGGAAAGATAAATTTAGGGGGGAAAATATTTTTTTTTTGGAAAAAAATGTATTTGGGAGGGGAAAACTCCGTATGTGTATTTAAGGGAGGGACCCATATACATGACACACGTGTGACAGGGTGATGTGAATATTATAATGAGCTCTGGGAGATGCAATGACTATGCATATTCTGTATAAATAACAGTCTCTGTGAATCGTGCATTCAGTGCACATGTTGGGTGGAGAGACCCCGCTGTGTCCCCAGCGCCAAATAAAAAGAATGCCTGCTTCTTCAGACTGCGTTGGTGTTNAGCCCCATCCTTATCCTTACTGGCTGCTCCTGAGCCTGCCCCAGCCCACCCTCAACTTCAGCTTCTTTAAACCCTTGGCCTAGCCCTATCCTCACCTCAAGGGTCCCACCTAGGCTGCCCCAGCTGGAGCCTGTTGGGAAGAGAGGCCGTGGCCCAAGCACCACAGCACATCCCCCGCCTTCCCTTCCCCTTCCCTCAGCCCCGAGCTCCGTACCCAGGGGCTGCAAACAAACACACAGAGGAGGCAGAAATACTCCAAACCTCAACAACACTGCTCCTAACCTGTGGTCAAAGAACTCTGGAACGGCCACGGTCTCAAGCTCATGTTAAGTATACCGGGAGTATGGGAATACACTCTAGGAAGGGAGATTCAAATCTTTTCACAGTGGTCATGCACGACATTAATGCATGTGTTGTACAGGAACAACAAGGACGTATTTGTGAGAGTAACACCATCAAAGCCCGAGACATTGGTCTTGATACTGAATGGAATGTTTGTCATTTTGAAATACGTCTTGATGAAAACCCTGCACTTACGTATACTGGAAAAGGATGCGTTTGTACAAGAGCCCTTTGTAGTACTTTATTCGTAGATAACGTTGTTGTAGATAGAAGTAATCACTCAAATATTTGCATTTGTAACTTTACTAGAGTTGTGGGATGTGACTTCAATTAGTTAGCTCCTACTAGATCTTATCAATGGCTGCATTGTAATTATACACCGATTTGAGATTCGTTGCCTACCCCCATTGGAATGAACTTTGCATCGGTGAAGAAACTTCTACAACACAATGACCTGTGTCAGCTGCTGGAACGAATCCTAACCAACAGACACAAAACTCTAATTGCTGTTCAGCACAATACAGAAGAGGTACACCGTGTCTTCGAAAGAATGAGGAAGGTTGGAGAACACCATCGGTGGGAAATTCTTCTTGGATGGTCACCAACAGCAACAGCACTGTTCAGTCATATGCTTCACTCAGTTGTAATTTTGCTGTTTCTAATTTTAATATGTTTGTCACTTATAGTTGTGCTGTATATAAAGATCTGAAAGTTGACCACAGAAATAACCCAACCTCAATCACCAAAAACATACAAATTAGCAAATAACTAATGGCAGTGCTTTACTGTCTACTTACCGTGAATGTCTGAGCGCAAACAACTCTCAATATACTATTTATGGCACAGAGGCAGGAGGTCACCGTACCACCGCTCTCTGAAGGTAAGATGAATTGACTATAGTCACGGGGTGGAGTGTGGCAGTGCGCTCTCCCTGTTTTTCCCCTTCTTCCAGCCACCCAGCTCCTGATCTGGGCATGCCACCATGGCCTTCACAGCATCAGTTGTGATGAATTGCACCTGGACTTTGGGGGAGACGGCTGGCAACACAGGCAAAACACCGTCTGGAGCGGGGACCTAGATATTTTCTTCCCATGAGAATATGACTATAGGTCAATTATCTTACTCTATAAATAGTGGATAGCCCAAGAGCCCATTGAGCACTCTTGTGCGGCCGCGGCTGCACGCCAGGATCTCCCCTTTTGTGCGGAGGCACGTTTAAGGTTCTACACTTCGAGGCTGAGAGGTTCCTTGCCACAACAGATTCTTGGTGACTAATAGCATGGTAAACTTTGATATCTTAGCAACGTAATATAAGGGATCGATTGCGTGTACATATTCCTTTAGACATAAATATGAGTCTAAATAGATCTCAGTCTAAACAGATATTCTATGAGAGCAAAAAATATTACATATTTAGGGGGAAAATAAAATATATCTGTAGAAGGGAAAGATAAATTTAGGGGGGAAAATATTTTTTTTTTGGAAAAAAATGTATTTGGGAGGGGAAAACTCCGTATGTGTATTTAAGGGAGGGACCCATATACATGACACACGTGTGACAGGGTGATGTGAATATTATAATGAGCTCTGGGAGATGCAATGACTATGCATATTCTGTATAAATAACAGTCTCTGTGAATCGTGCATTCAGTGCACATGTTGGGTGGAGAGACCCCGNCAGGATCTCCCCTTTTGTGCGGAGGCACGTTTAAGGTTCTACACTTCGAGGCTGAGAGGTTCCTTGCCACAACAGATTCTTGGTGACTAATAGCATGGTAAACTTTGATATCTTAGCAACGTAATATAAGGGATTGATTGCGTGTACATATTCCTTTAGACATAAATATGAGTCTAAATAGATCTCAGTCTAAACAGATATTCTATGAGAGCAAAAAATATTACATATTTAGGGGGAAAATAAAATATATCTGTAGAAGGGAAAGATAAATTTAGGGGGGAAAATATTTTTTTTTTGGAAAAAAATGTATTTGGGAGGGGAAAACTACGTATGTGTATTTAAGGGAGGGACCCATATACATGACACACGTGTGACAGGGTGATGTGAATATTATAATGAGCTCTGGGAGATGCAATGACTATGCATATTCTGTATAAATAACAGTCTCTGTGAATCGTGCATTCAGTGCACATGTTGGGTGGAGAGACCCCGCTGTGTCCCCAGCGCCAAATAAAAAGAATGCCTGCTTCTTCAGACTGCGTTGGTGTTTATTCCTGGTTTCAGTGACAACAGGACCACATGCACCAAGCGGTAGCTGCCACCACGGCACAAAAAAACCCCAAACCCCTGCTTCTGAGTGTGTATTGGGGTTAAAAAACAATCCCAATTCGGGACGCCTGGTAAAGCTAAATCCACCTGAATTTGGGAAGTTGGAAAGCAAAAATATCTCATTTTCATGCACAAAACCAAAACTCCATTCCTCTGTTGTGGAAAAAAGGTGAAAAAATGCCAACATGTAGTATAATGGAAAAGCGGGAAATACAGCCATTCCCCCAGCCCCACCTCCGGGGGAGGCCACTTGTCAGTTCTCCGGACGTCAACCTCAGTGGACCCGTGGTCCTCCAGCACATAACAGCCGTGCTCTCTATAGCAATGTCTTCCAAGTCCTTTCCCGTACTCCACAGCAGTCTTGTAGCACTGTAGCTCCCTTACGATTTTATTTTTAGCGCTCTTAAGACCACCTTTAGCTTACTCTTTGCTGTTTACGATACAGTCGTTCTGCCCCCAGTGTCCTGACAACATCTGTACTTTGTTGAAATCCCCTTCAGAGTTCCACATCATTAGCTCTGGCGTTTCTTTGGTGTCTCAAGCCCCCGCAAGACTCCTCTGCTACCTTTGCCAAGCTCTGGCGAGACATCCCCTACACCCCATTTTAAGTCCGGAGGGCAGTTTGCACTCCTCTTGTCCCCTCAGAACCCTTCCTGAGTCCACATCTGCTACTCCAGTTGGGCTTTCTGTCCTCCCATCCGTTCAGTACATCCCTATGCACTTCACAGTTGCCCAAGGACACCTCTCCTTTACTCAATTCTCTTTGGAGATTTTTGCATCTCCGAGGCATCTTTGGTCTCCTGGGCCCATTCGGAATCTCCCTAATCTCTTTGACGAAGTCTCTTACGTCATCAGGTTTTTTTTCAGAGTTACCTGTGCAGTCCAGGGCGGTCTGTTTCAGTTCAGTTTTACATCGTTCTTTAATTTCAAATCAGGTACCCCGAAGATGTTTATCGTCCACTTTGATCTCCTCTTAGATAGCCTTCAGCTATTGTTACTGACACATCTCCCAGGCTGTTTTTTATTCTCTTTTACAATTCATTTTTGCTTTAGGTACTTTGGTGTTAACTAGGCCGCTTCATACACTTTCTGATACATTTCTTATATTTCTATATTTTTTTGTATTTTCTGTTTTCTGGGACTCCTCTAGTTCCATCAAGGAAATCAGTCAAAGAGAGATCATTGAAGTGATCATTCGGTAATAATATTGTTATTGTATTTAATGAGCTACTACACAAAGCTTACTATAGCATCTATCTCTTTCTATTTACACTCCAGAAAAAATAATTACCTTCCTGGTCTCGTTGCCAAAAAAATGGACATAGTTACAGTAAAAAAGCAAGTCTCATTGCCTCTAGTAGGGACAGCAACCTCTGTTATGAAGCTTCGCAGGCTGTAAAGTTAACGCAGGTGAGAAAAGGAGCTACAGCTCGTACCACCTTTTATGTCTTGTGGAAGGTTGGCCCTGTGCCTTCCCCAGGTGATTGTGGGCAGGGCCGTGGGCAGGAAGTGGGGGGCGGTGGGCAGGAAGTGGGGGGCAGTGGGCAGGGCCCTGCATCCAGGGTATATAAGCCATAGCCCCTGGTTAGGGAGCTCATTCTGCCCTGGGATCTCTCTGGTATTGGACCTCTGCTGATTTCTCAGTGAACTACAGCTTTGGAGCGCCTCAGCTGATTGAGCATTGAGAGGAGCGGAGATAAGAAGTCTGAGGCAAGACCTTTGGGACCACACAAGGTTCAGCAGTTTATATAGATGAAAGTAGACTCTTGTACTGTTTGTTTGCTTGCTTGCTTGCTTTGCTTCACAGAAAGCAGAACAAGCAAGCAAATCTCTCTCCCCTAGGTCAATAAATTTCTAATGAACGTTCAGGCGTGGCAAGAGGGTTAATCGGTATGCTTGTATTTACTCCAGGTGTACTGTATTTTCCTCGAATTACTGACTATTAAGGATGGAATTTCGTTTTTGTTTTGTTTTTCCCCAGTTTTGCTGCATCATGTGGGAGTTACCAATACCATTTGTCTTATAAAGACTGATAATGAGATTGTCTAGCAAGGGNCCACACAAGGTTCAGCAGTTTATATAGAGGAAAGTAGACTCTTGTACTGTTTGTTTGCTTGCTTGCTTGCTTTGCTTCACAGAAAGCAGAACAAGCAAGCAAATCTCTCTCCCCTAGGTCAATAAATTTCTAATGAACGTTCAGGCGTGGCAAGAGGGTTAATCGGTATGCTTGTATTTACTCCAGGTGTACTGTATTTTCCTCGAATTACTGACTATTAAGGATGGAATTTCGTTTTTGTTTTGTTTTTCCCCAGTTTTGCTGCATCATGTGGGAGTTACCAATACCATTTGTCTTATAAAGACTGATAATGAGATTGTCTAGCAAGGGGTTCGGGTGAGCATCTCGTAGGCATCTGTATGCGGAGTCCTAGCATTTCTCAACGAAGCAGCAGGGAGGTAAGGCATAATGTCTTTCAGGGTATGGCCTTTCCTCGTTGCCTCCAGAGTACCACAGTGTCCCTAGAGATTTTACAGGTTTTGGCAGGCTCCTTGTAGATCATGGCCGGATATCACTTATTTTGGGAGTCTGTACCAAAGTCTGTGGGAAGGCAGAATACAGGAGATGCCCATAGAGTGCGGGACAGGGCTGGGAAGAACAGCTCCAGAGAAGCAGCTGACGCAGGGAGTTCAGGGTTCAAATACAGAATGGGAGCTGTTGGGAAGAAGTGGGGTTCTTTTGCTGGGAGTTCAGGAGAAGAGAAGGGGTTTCTAAAGCGCTGGGACTGGGGTGCAGCTGCAGAAGGGAGGTAGGTTCATCTGTCGTAGGTCAGCTTTGCATTTCAGTTTGGGTGCCAATGAGGTCTGGCATGTTCTAGCCCCTTTCATTTGAGGTGAGCCAGGTGATATTGAGGAGGAGCACAGGACTGGTGATCGTTCACAAGCACAATGGTAATTTCATGTTCCTTGGTACCGTAAGTAATTGTCGCTGCAGCCTCCGACTCCGAGATCGGCGCGTAGCAGGTAAGTGAAGCGCCCCAGCGCTTCTGCGGATGAGGGTGTCATGGAAGAAGGTGGCATTTACAATGCTCACTGCTGGGGCTGCAGTTTATTCTTTCTTTTGCAGGTGAAGAGGAACCGAGTGACTGCAGGAACACGAGTTACCTGGTGTTGTTTTTGTCACGTATGAATTCAGACCCCTGGCTGTCTGAAAGCTAAGCTGAGGGACCAGCACCGGAGAGGGGTCAAGACTGACAGCTTCAGGGAGGGTTTTTTAAGTTAAAGAAGGACAGAAGGATGTTCGGGAGAAGCCCCCTTTAAGCAGGATAAAGGAAGCGGGTTACTCTTCAGCACAATGCTAGCGTGGGCAGGGCAGCCACAGCCTGTGTCTGTCCTGTTGTTTGTGTGGTCTGTCTCTTGTGTCTTAGACCTTTCTTAGGTCTTGGTATCCTCTTTACGCTTGAGGCACATGGCATGCACCTCAGGTGCCGTCATTAGAGTCCGGAATGGTTGTACTCATCGTCACAGCACCCATCGGTTGCCGCTTTTCTTGCATTACAAGCTTAAAGCATGGATCGGTCTTGAGTCACAGAGGCTGCAGTATCATTCCCAGCTGCCCGAGTGGCTGTGCTCTCCATCCATCTATTTCTAGGGAGTGGAACTTCTTCCCTGCATTCTTACATTA
Organism: Nycticryphes semicollaris; assembly: GCA_013400055.1. Classification (NCBI taxonomy): domain Eukaryota; kingdom Metazoa; phylum Chordata; class Aves; order Charadriiformes; family Rostratulidae; genus Nycticryphes; species Nycticryphes semicollaris. The sequence continues at coordinate 1,796 of VXBJ01002630.1, read as the reverse complement.
TTAGGTCTTGAAGCCTGGCTGCTTGCACGTAGTTCATCTCAGTTTTGAGACACTTCTTGTCTTAGGCCATTACATTGTGCTCACTTTCTTGAGTTTCCCTAGAGCATTCTCATATCATCTGTGTGGTTCTGCGCATTTTCTTGCCTGATGGCCTCTTCCAATCAGGTGTCATTCTTCTTGCCGAGAGTTTTCTCTTACCACTGAGGTGTGTTGTTTGTCGTTTTGTGTATAGTGTTGGTCTGTGTTTGGCTCGGAGCTGCCCTGCCCGGGGGTCAGGGGTTGGTGGAACAGCAGTAAGAGTCTGTGTTTAATATGTGGTTCTACCAGACTGTCAAGGCAAAGTTGGTTATCCATCTCGGATAGAGTAGCCATCAGGAGGTTGTAGGGACAAGTTTTTCATTATTGTCTGATGGGGAAGATCAGAGCTATGTGGAAGCACTAGTGAAGCAGACCGCATCCCCAAGATGTTATGCCTGCTCTCTGTGGGGTTCTGATTTTTGGGCAGTTTTTTTTTTTAATGGCAGGCTGTGGTTGGGCTCAAGATGATACCTGTAAATTGAAACAAGACCTTTGGAATGATGAAGCTATTGCTCTAATTCTATGTGTTTGCTTGATATTGTTGTTGCAGATATGGGTGGATGTGTCGTGTAGGGTGACGTAGCAGAGCACTGTAAGTAGGTCTGTGGCATTAGAAGGAAAATGGGATGGGTGGCTCTGCGACTGCTTCATGGGTTTTGATTTTTTTTCTACTTACAGCTTGGAATCGATGTGAGACCTGGGACATGAGCACCAGGGCAGACTCGAGTACGGTGAGTGGTGATTGCTGGGTTGAAGTATCATTTCTCTTTCAGATGTTGGTTTGTGGGTGGAGTTTTAAGCAACATGTGTTGTTTTGGTTTTACAGGTGGTGTGAAAACCTGAAGCAGGCAACTCAAACTCACAGGGGACAGACTGTGAAGCTGTCAAGGTAGAGGGGTGGGAGATGGGAATCGGCGCTCGCAGGCTGCAGTTTCAGGCAGTATTTCAGTATGTGCTGTTTTCCTTGGGTCTTTGCAGGTGCCGCACACAGGCTTAGAGGTGACGCCGCACACTGAGGAGCGGTTCGAGCTGGTGAGCATGTTGTGGGTGGGGTTGGTGTCTAACTGCAAAGTATTAGGTGGCAGCTCAGTGAAGCATTTCTCTCTGGTTTTGCAGGCGCTGTGTGGGATGCCTTTGGAACAGGATGAGGGATTGAGGTGAGGTCAAGGTAGTAGAGAGGAGATGCCTGGAGCTGGAGGCTTCCTGCATGTTCAATGGCATTGTTGTGTCTCTTGGTTTCTTAGGCGGCATAAACAGTGACTGGTGGCGAGTCCAGGTCTGGAATCCGTGAGCAGAATGCAATGGGGCATCTAAGGAGGGATGTTGTGGGAAAGGTTCGCGTTTTTATGATGCTCACTGGCAGCACTGCTGTGTGTGGAAACGGTTCTTCCTTCTTTCTCTCAGTTTTTTGTTTTTTTTTCCTAGTTGAAGAGGAACTGCAAGATGGATCCGGTTGTCTGATTATGTTTTTNTGGCTGATTGTGTTTTTGCTTCTGGAGGATGTATTCAGATCCCTGGCTCACTGGAAGCTAAGTTTAGGGTCTGGTGCTGGCGAGTGTTTGAGGGAGGGAAGGGACTAGGTTGGGAGTTGCAGGGAGGGGGTTTTAAAGTCAGAGTGGGGCAGGGGGCTGTCTAGGAGCGGTCACCTCTGAGTAGACAAAGAGGACGGGTAAAGTATGGTATGGTGGCTCGGTTAAGTATTTACCTTGTGGTTTTAC
>VXBJ01002629.1:928828-984723 GCA_013400055.1 Nycticryphes semicollaris | reverse complement strand
ACGTGTGTGCATATATATATATAACATGGTTAAAAATTATGAAGACTTTTATCCTATGCATGCTACTTAGATAAAAATGCCACCAAATCTGCACAAGCATAATTGCACTCTCCATATGTCTAACAGTGACTATTTACCCAGAGACACCAGTAAAAAGCGCGTTTCCCATTCACAGACATCACTGTGCTCTGCAAACAGACTAGGCTCCAAAAGCTATGGTGATACAGTATTACACATTTTACAGAGGCTAAATTATTTACTCCAATTCAAATGCTGAGTCAACACTACAATTGTCACTCCAGTCAGTTCAAAACCTCACACGCTGCTCTCATTTGGCTGCTCACCCCTCTCATTCCTTCAGTTACATCCGTATCTCGCACCATTTGAAAATGGGTGAGAATTTCTTCGACTTGAAGTTACAGGCTTAGACGAGAAAGGGAAAAGATTAATTTCATCCACTGTACTTACAGCAACCAAGAGGCCTCATTTCAGCGTTTTGTGTATAGACCTGAGAAATATCTGCAATCCTCTTACACAGCATATCCACAGGGATGTCATAGCCATACTTGTACTTCCAGTTAGCAGCCTCATAGCGGGCCCTCTGCACCTGGGATCTGCTGTCAGCTGGACAGAAAGAACTCATATTAATTTCAGTGAACGTGTACCACCTTTATTCCTCATGTTACTTAAGAATGAGAATTCCAAGCTCAACTTTAAGTAGTCTTTAAATATACATGTTTGAATGAGACAAGTTCTCTAAAACCAGACCGAGTGGAACAAATCTCCTGGAGCACTTATTTGTTTTATGTGATACAAACCTGGTGAACGCTACTGAAAAACTGACACACTTCAGATAGTTATAAAGAAGGTAAGTTAAATACCTGTCATTCCTGTCATCACACAGCCAATATTTTCAGTAATTCTGAACAAATGAGTCACTGTGTTGGAATCCAGTAACTTGTCCTAAAGAGGAAATAGAAACAAACTAATAGAAAACACTGTCCTTCAAGTATGAAAAAGACAGATTCTGGATATTCTGGTATTTACAGAAGAGTCCCCCAAAAAACCCAACTAACAGCCTAAAATTGTCTTTCAGGCTCTCTACTATTTATTGCTGTAAGTATGTGAAGGAAGAAATAGGTGAATGAGGAAGATAAAAACCTCATTATCTGGAAAAGGTCAAGCTAGAGCTTGACCAACATCAAAGTCCTTTTCCCTCTGAAGAAACTTTGACAGCAGACGTACAAAAACGTGAGCCCTTACTGCCTGCTGCCCTTAAAGCACAAGGGCTTTCCCCCCGTGTCAACAATGCACCAACACTGCCCTGAAACACCATGAAAATCTGCTCTGTGTGCTACCGGTTTTATTTTCTCTGAGTAGGAATTAGAGAAATCAGGAAACTGATTATGGACAGCTGAGCTCTTACAAGCCAGAGTAATGTACACATGCCAGACTACAGCAGGCCCAACTCCACATTTTAGCTTTAACCCTCCAACAGCTATAAAGAAAACCAATATTACAGTACTTAGTGAGGAAACGTACAACTGAGCACTACAAATGGAGCTAGAACTTGTAACAAGCAGAACTCTAATAAGATATTAAATTCAAGTTGCAATAGATATCAATGCTAATAAATATAATATCAATGTTGCAGAGTCTCACCCCCATCTTTATATTTTTATCTCCTTCCAGCCTTTCCCTCAAACCCAGACTACTTACAGGTACTTTCTTCTGTGTTACAATTACTGCAGAATCTTTCCCACGAACAGCTACAGACGTAAGTCCACCCTGGTTTATGGCCTTAAATGCATATTCTAGAAAAAAATATAAAATAAAAAACTGCATTAGAGGTATTAATACAAATAACATCTCCCCCCACCCTCCCCAACACAGAAATCTCACCAAGTTCAGGTCTTTTTAATACTTTAATATTTGTGCACTACTTTGTGTCTTTAAGGTCTCTAGTACAACAGACACAAGAATTTTCTGATGGGAATTAAGTAATTGACTCTTTACAAAACCATTGTCACTACTTCCTTTCAATATTTCTAATAATTTGCATTTTTGCTCAGTCAGAATGCTTAACAGCAACAGACTTTCTCTTAAGACAAAAAGGCTGTTTTGCACTTGACCAAAATGTCCAAACTTAACCTACAGTAACTGTAAATCTTTACATAAGAGTTTTTAACATGCAGAAATTTAGTAATTCAAGCATTAATACCATTGCAAGGATTTCACTTTCTTTTGCAGATTTTAACAGATACAGATGAAAACTCTAATGCTGGACCAGACACAGAAGATTGGTTTTAACTTTGCTATCACGTTTTCTGACTTGTTCAAACGCTACAATGCTTTTATTCATCTTTTAAAAAGAAACCTATGCACACGCCAACTAAACATCGTTATTCAGATAAATACAATGGGTTAAGATTTACTTGATGTGATCCATGAATAAATTTCTTTTGATTAATGGTTTTAAGGGCCTCAGGAACAACTTTACGAATCGTCTGTCTGGCAACATATGATAAACATTCAGAACTCCCTAATATCTGGTAAGGAGAGGCAAGTTTCAGGCAGCAGCTAAACGCAGATGATCTTTGTTAGCTGTGTGAATGAAAACGGGATTTAGAACCCGTCTAACCAACAGCGTAGCAAATTGCTAAAACTGTCTTATGAAATAATGGGAGCAATAAACCCAGCTGTTTTTAAAAAGCTGCACTCGAATCTACTGCAGAGACTGTACAACAGGAGAGAAATAATTTGAAAATGAAAAAACAACTCTTGGAGTACCAGGAGCTTGATGTTCAATTTGCTGAGTCAGTGCAGTGGAAGAGCTGATTGACACACATTTATGGCAACGTATTTATTACTCATAGGTAGCATTTACCGGTTACCCAAACATGCCCTAAAGAACGCTGCCTCTTTCTCTCCGCTAGATGCACAACTCCAATCACCTCTTGCCCTCCCCAGGATGATCAGTGCTCACCAACAGCAAAGCACAGAATCCAGGGAAGTGTCAGCCAGCACTGCCCAAAAACTGGTCATGTGTGAAGCCCCAGGCTGGGACTCTGGAATACTGGTTCATTTACAGGTACAAATAACTGAAAGGAGAGTGTAAAGAAGACAGAGCCAGGCTCTTTTCAGTGGTGCCCAGTGATAGGACCAGAGGCAATGGGCACAACCTGAAACACAGGAAGGTCCATATGAACATCAGGAAACACTTTTTCTCTGTGAGGGTGACCAAGCACTGGCACTGGTTGCCCAGAGAGGTTGTGGTGTCTCCATCTTGGGATATTCTAAAGCCATGTGGACATGGCCCTCAACAACCAACTCTAGGCGGCCCTGCTTGAGCCCCCTGGGGTTGGACCAGATGATCTACAGAGGTCCCTTCCAGCCTCAACTGTTCTCCCACTTAAGTGGGAGCACAAATATGTGCCCTCACAAACTGTTTTTGCCCACCAGGACAGACAACAAGGCTTGTTGAACTGCTGTCCCTTCTTGCCTTGTTCCTGCTACCATCCACATTGCTCAGTTTTCAAAGAGACAAGCCAAAACACGAAGTGGCTCTTACAGTATAACAAATCCAAACTGCTAGTGCTGTTTTGAGTCTATTTTCTGCTATGCAAGTATTTCAGTAGTATTTCACATGTTCTTTCTGAAAGCACCAGTCCCTTGCCGTTCCCTGAATGCATCACAACAGTCAGAAATTTAACCATAATTCTCTTTACCTCCTCAAAATTCCACTCAGATAAAACATCACCTTTGATGACTGGAACTAATAGGTGACAAGACAACACCGATGCTCTGAGGGGTTTTAACTACAGCAACAAGAAACAGTATATGAAATAACTGTTGGTGAAAATCTCTGTTCAGGTACTGCCAACTTCCAGAAAAAATTGAGATTTTGATGATGGAAGGAACAGAAGGAATGGAAGAAAAAAGTTAGATTCAGATATTTGACCACAAGGAAACACAAGCTTTCTGCCCATGCTGTGGCAACAGAGACACTAATGTGGCACCGTGCCCGAGTTATCAGTCTGACTGCAGGTAGACTGAGCTCATACTTGCCTGAAGTTAACCACACACACTTACATACTTCTCTTCCCATAGCATATAGGTACTGAAAATATCTTTAAGACAGCTTGAGGCTGCATGCAGAGGCTCTCAAATACACATGCAGGTACTTGCTCATAGAATCACAAAATCATGGTTTAGTGACTTTTTTATATTAGGCTGATGGTTGGACTAGATGATCTTAAAGGTCCCTTCCAACCTAGACAATTCTATGATTATATAGAATGACTAGAGTTGGAAGAGACCTGAAAGATTATCAAGCTCCAACCACCCTTCCATGGGCAGGGACACCTCCCAACAGATGCAGTGACATGGTCTTCTAAGACACCGGTAAAAGATATGGAACTACTGCACATTTCTTACACGTTAACCTAAAGGCTGAATATACCCAGGAGGGAGAAAACCAAGTCTCAATTCCTCTTTGTTAAGGGACATAGAAACCACTCTCAACAAGCAGTGCTGCAACAGAGCCAGAAAGGCAATACAGACCAAACAGCCTGTTTTAATGGCAACAGGTCAGAGCCCCTGACTCTTCCATCATAGAACCACCGACATCCCATGTGAGAAAGTGCTGTCCCTACCACTCATATGTATAAAGCTTACTATGCAAGTTACGTACAAACCTTAATACACACTCCAAACATAAATCAGCACCCATATGTAGGTATTTAGCACAGGTAACTTTCTACCTGTACACAGACACCTACACACAGGCACTTTCTTAGTTGCTCCTTGGAGAACAGACTGGGCTCAAGACTGGGCTGCCTGCCAATGAAGACTATTCCATATAGCCATATAGCTTCCTGAGAAAAACTCAGGGGGCAGACATGAAAGAAACTACTGACTACCATCATTCATGATCATTCATACAATCTGGCCCCAGCAACCTCCTTTCCTGGAGAATAGAGGGATGTATGGACCTACTGTGTGATGTACATGCAGTGAAGCCACTGCACCTGGGGAAGAACCACTAAGCTCTAGGTCAGGACAGCATCAGGATGATGCTGTCAAAACAATTCACCCGGCCCTGTTGTGAGGATCCTCCAGGAGCGCTCTCAATGAACTGTCCTGTCAGACTGTGAGCTGACTATGATGTTACACAGTATTCCACAGAAGGAGCACCATGAGGCTCTTCTGCCGAATGCAGCACGCTGTAAAAATATGAACAAAAGATTCAGTGGCCTACAGAAGATGATGAAGCTAAGCTGCAGCTTAATTGCAAAATGTTCAAAGAAGCCTGGAAATGAAGGGCAGTTGCTGCTCTCTCAACGGCCATGATGTACAGAACGTACAGCATTCAGGTGGAACAAAAGAGAGCCAGGGTTATCTCTAGAAACTATGTTACTGTGGTATGCAAGGTTCGATGTAGTTGAAGTCCCATTTCAAACAGCTATTGTAGTCCTCAGATTCCAAAATAACAATGAACATGGCACGATAAACTAAAAGAAACACTTCACGGGGAATAAAGCTTTTCTGGATAACTGTCAGTTTGGTCTCCAAGCATCTGAAATCAAATACTGGGAAATCACAAGACGTGCCTTCCCGTGTCAGGGGACATTCGAGAGGGCCCACCCCGGCTCTAAGTTTTCCTTATCTCACGCGAGGATTCCTTTCCCAGGTCCCCACGCCGGTACGGCCAGGACCCCGGCTGCTGAGGGCTTCTCCCCGCGCACCGACAGACCAGGCAGGGCGGGGACCGAGACTCCACGACCACGGGAAAAGCCACGTTTCCCCCCTCCCCAGAGGGAGCCAGGCTCGGGGAAGGCTATCCGAGCCGGTTGCAGCCCCGCTCAGCGGGAAACGGCGGCTGCAGCGTGTGGAGGCCTGGCCCGTGACGGGGCAATTCGGCGGCAGCATCCCCCGAGGCCGGACACCCACCGACTTGGTAGAGGCGGCCCTCGGGCGAGAAGATGGTGATGTGACGGTCGAAGCCGGCGCTGGAGCCTCGGGACATGGTGAGCGCGAGAAAGGGTGGCACAATCGAGGGGCTCACAGCGTGAAGGGCCCCACCGCCACCAGAGCCAGGCCTCCTGCCGAAGCACTTCCGGGTTACGCGCCGCTTGCGCAGCGTCACGCTCCACCCCCGCCACTGCGCATGCCTGAGCTCCCCGGCCCCGCTTCCCGCCGTCCCCCCACCCGCTTTCCTCCAGCTCCTCTCCGCGCATGCGCACCGGGGCGGGCGGCCCCGCGGGAGGTGTGTCGTGACACACTGCCTGAGTCGTGAGCGGTGAATCCCAGACGAGGGATCATCCCGAGCTGCACAGGCGGCCGGGGAAGCCTCGTCACTTCCCAAACAAAGTGTCTCCACGTGTCCTCATCAACGCGTGTAATTATAAAGCAAAAGAAACGCACAGCCCCCGAAAAAGATGTTTCAGATACCCATAACTAATTGCTGCCGCAGCTGGGGTGCCTCAAAGACTTTTAACTTTTTATCGGTGTCCAGTACAAAGGGAAATTCCCCCAATTTACGCTGGTGAATATATGCTGTTTCTGCCTCTCAGCGTCTTGGATTTCCCCTACTCTTTGTGGGAAGGCGCTTTTTTTTTTTTGCCTTTTTATGCCTTTTTTTTTTTTTTTTTACAGTCAGGTTACTAAAAGAGTTGGAAAAGCTGTGTTTTGGTATCCACACCTTCATTTTGAAAGACAATTATTAGATGAGCTTACTCTTTGTTGGAATGGCAGGTTACAGGTGCATCGTGTGCGTGTGCCGTACTTGAAAAATCTGCTTTCTTGAATTTTTCAGTGTATTACCCAGTGCTTATGAGTACCACGGGAGAATGAAATGTCTCACTGTGTGCCACCATTTGTCGCCTTTGCTGGGGAAGGGCTTTGTGGTCAGATTTGAACATGTTCAAAGTTGCGGTGCCTGCGCTGGCACATGGCAAACACGGGAATGTAGGAACATCTCTGCTGTTCTCTGGAACATCAGACCCACAACCTGCCCAGCCCCATGGCCCAGCTCCAGCTGTGGCCAGAACAGATGCCCAAGGAGAGGTGTGAAGACAACAGAGAGCCTTTAATCATACACTCCCTCAATCCTTCCCCAGTCTCCCGCCTCTGCAGGGACTTCCCACCACAGCAATGGCACCTGGTTGTGTAATAACCCTGGCTGTCCTCCCCTTGAACAGAGTACCTCTTGTGCAGAGCACCAGTTGCTCACAGAAGACACTTATATTAACAAACCAGTATTTGTATTTTTCCAGGAGATTCTGACTTGCAGAATTGTAAAAGATAATACTCTGACAAATTAGAAGTCAGTTTGAGGAGCGAGAGAAGAAGGTCCAATCTCTGTTTTTCCCTGGCAAACTCCAGAATGCAGGTCATGGATCTGCTGGCATGCCCGGGCATAAAAGGGGTCTGCGATTAAGGTTACCAACATGATGATTTTAAACCCAAGGTTCTAGGTTACCTTAAGAGGTGTCTAGTTCCTCCACCTTTTCTGCACAGTACCTGAAGGACATGACTGCACACAAATCACACCTGCTGGTTCACAAACCAGAAGAAGAAAAAGTGTTGGGTTCATGCAATTGTTGGAGTTGGAAGGTACCTCTAGAAATCATCTCGACCAACTTCCCTGCTAAAGCAGGACTGCCCAGAGCACATCACTCAGGACTGCATCCAGGTGTCTTGAAAGTCTCCAGAGCAGGGGACTTCACAACCTCCCTGGGCAGCCTGTTCCAGGGCTCTGTCACCCTCACAGGAAAGAAGCTTTTTCTCATATTTGAATGGACCTTCCTGTGTTCCAGCTTGTGCCCATTGCCCCTCGTCCTGTCACTGGGAACCACTGAGAAGAGTCTGTCTCCATCTTCCTTCAGCCAACCCCTCAGATACTTACAAGCATTAATTAGGTCTCCCCTCAGCTTTCTCTTACCCAGGCTAAAGAGTCCCAGCTCTCTCAGCCTTTCCGCATCAGGGAGATGCTCCAATCCCTGAATTCTTTGTTGCTCTATGCTGGACTCTCTCTAGTAGTTCCCGGTCTCTCTTGAACTGGGGAGCCCAGAACTGGGTGCAGTATTCCAGTTGTGGCCTCACCAGTGCAGAGCAGAGGGGGAGAATGGCCTCCCTCAACCTACTGGCCACACTCTTCCCTATGCAGCTGAGGATTCCATTGGCCCTCTTGGTGACAAGGGCACATTGCTGGCTCATGGATAGTTTACTATCTACCAGGACCCCAGATCCTTCTCCTTAGAAGTGCTTTCCAGCAGGTCCACCCCTAATCTATATTGGTACCCGACATTCTTCCTCCCCAGGTACAGGACCCTACCCTTGCCCCTGTTGAACCTCATTAGGTTCTTCTCTGCCCAGCTCCCCAGCCTGTCCCTCTGATGTGACAAAAATTAGCAGGGAACGTGTTTGACCGCTAAGAATCCTGGGGGAGCTCGTCATCAGACACTGCAAAAGCTCAGAACTGCAAATACTACACAGAAAAATCTGCATGATTCAGCTCAGTTTCAAACTGAGGATTTTTTGGTGTCTAAGAAAAATGTGATAAAAGCATGATTTTTCATCTGAGATTAATGTGTCACTTCCATGTTTTTGGGGGAGAAAAGTTTGTATTAAAGTGGTAAGTACAATAAATGAACACATTTACCATACAAACAGTTATAAATAATAACTTGCAACACTTTTCCTGCAGTATACACTATTTTTCTTGCTTTATTTATAACTTGTGATAGGTTTTATAAAAATCTCTGTACAAAATTCAGTTTTGTCCTACTACTGCCTGTAAGACTTTCTAGTTATGATGACATTTCCTTAGAAAATTCATGCATTTCCATAAGCAAACTATTCTAGTGACATGAAACCCTGCCAGAAGCAGCAAATTGGAAAGTGTGAAAGAGCCACACAATAGCCCACTGGTTGTTTCCTAATTCTTCCAATCAAAACCTTAATATATGTTGCTACAACAAATTTTTTGCATTCTACGCAATCAAATGAATTCTAGTTGTGTGAGGAAGTATTAGGGCTATGTGTGTCTGGCAAATGGCAAACATACCATTTGGCCCCGTTAGCTCCATTTATTGCCTATAGAAATGTCTGTGTGACACACAATGTGGGCAAGGTCAGCCGTGCCCATTTTGAAGGTACTTTGGAAGTCCTGCTTAATTTCTTTGAAGTGCAGAGTTTATGAATTCCAGTGTAGATGAAAAGCCTGAGGAAAAAAAAAAGTATTAAAAAACCACAACCTGAAATTCCAAGAGGGAAAAACAAGTTTTAATTCAAATCACATTGAGAGGCTACAGAAATTGCCTGTAAAGATGGAAATAGTGAACCTAATTCCTCCCTGCTGGACCACCATCGATGCTAACAGATTCACTTGCAGGAATGATTTTGACAAAAAGCAGTTACTGAACTTTCTTTAGTTATAGGCCTCACACATTAATGCCATAATTGTACTGCTGGGCTCTCCTAGTCAGCAACAGTGATTAAAAAAAAACCCAACCAAAACCAACTTCAGCTTGTGCAATTACATTCTTCATCGTTGCTGTTGAATGCAGAGCCATTTTCTTGGTACTCGATATGAGTATTTTTCCTCAAAAAAGTCTTTATAGGGGATATGCCATGTATCACCTGTAGTCTGTACCACGCAGTCATAACTGAAAGCAGGCTGTTGGATAAAACCAGATAAAAACAATTGGTTAGACTTTACACAATATATTGCTAAAATCCCAGTTACAGGTAGTTATAGGTATAACTTCCAACGCTTCCTTAGAAATCTCCATAGATTCATTCCTTTAACAACTCACATTTCTTTCCTTACACAAAACAAATTCTAAGTTTTAGTACTGGAGGAAAAACTAAAACTTCTAGTACTTTGTGGTCTAGGAGTCATTACACATGTTAAATTATGGCTTCAATCACCTCCAGATAATAATGACTTGAACATAATGCATTCAATATCTAGAAATAGCAAAATGATTGGGTTTTTTTTTTTCAGTGAAATAAAATCATACAGGAATTAACTCAGGATGTGGAGTGTATAGGCTTGAACTGATAGGATTTAATGACATCTTGTGTTTGTTCTTCCAGTGTACCTCTTCACAGAACCAAATTGCTCAGATGGAGAAGGATGTAAGAAAAGGGTTTGTCACTAACACTTCAAAGAGTGTCTAGTTGAACAAATATAATAAACTGTTTTTCTGGTCTATTATGTTACAGATCTACTAACTCAACATATATAACAGAAGTACAATGTGTCAATTACAGTTCTGAGAACATACAGTCACTCTGTACATATAGTTTTGGAAGTCCACTTTTCATACAAAAGAAAGAAACAAGGCACAGCTAAAGCTGTGTTACTCAGGTAACCTTGCATCCAGTAGTCAGTTCCAGAAAAAGAAAGGGATATATGGCAACACTGAATGAAAGGCCGGCATTCTTACAAGCCTGTATCTCTATGCTGTTTGTAATGATGAATATTATTTTATAATTTTAACCAGAGCAACAAGTAAATGAATCTGCGTAGGTGCAGCATTGCTTTAAGTAAGCAATGACAATGCAGACAGACCAGATAACAAAAAACTGCATGATATGGAATGTCACGTCATGCATTTTTCCCTAGAAAAATCTTAAAACAGGAGCTGGCTCACAAGGGTACATGTCTCCTAGGGAATAACAGCCATATTTAGCTGTAAGATGATACTATGTATGGAAGACTGCTCTGGGCTTTCCTTCACAAAACTTTATACATATGTTAGGCTAATGTTACAGGGAATACTGGAATACCTGTATTTTCCTGCTTCTTTAAAATAAAGATGAAAGAAATTCTATTGGACAATCAGAAGCATGTTATTTTCTAGAAGTGCTACAGAGGAGAGTAAGGTATTTCATAGTTTAAAATAAATGAAAAAATATTGGCACTTATGTTTTACAGCAATGGAAAGATTCTTATAGACAAACATGCATTTGCATTCTAAACATTTAGGGAGTATTTCTTGTTCTCATGTTTGTGCTATGCTTTGTGAACACCGTGAATTTTCAGTAAGCATGGGAGTTTGGAGCCCATGGGTACAAATCCCTTTCATAGACTCCAACAAGAATCTTCTTGCTTCCGGAGTCTGAAATGGTGTATCTTTAATGACTATGCTCTGTGTGCTTTCCGACTGCAGCAGCAAACTTACCGTAAAATTTATATGCTTTCCTTCAGCAGAAAGGGAAAACACTATTTGGTGTCCACGCTGCCACTTACGGAACAGATGACGCGTCAGACTGTCGGAAAGAGAAGCCTTGTGATCCCGGAGGAAGTCTCTAGTAACAAACTTGCAATGCTGGCCTGACCGAAGAGTGGCATATAACAAAAAGGCATCATCTTCAGAGCTTAATAAAACAATGGAAAAGACAGACGTCATTCACAGGACAGTAAGTGGCTGCAGGAAATGAATCAAATGCTGATCTGAGATTTATTCACCAGCAGCACTGAAAATGCTCATCGCTACTCTAGTTCCCTGGTAAGATAAAAAACTTCTGTCTACCACAGGGCACCAAGAGTAAAGAGTGCAATAAAAATGAACTGCATTAACTACACCGAGCATCTTCCCTCCTATCACAATCTGATAATACTCCGATACCATCTTTTGCCACGTAACAGTGCTGTGTGGAACAGAAGTGCTAAAACTCATAAGGGTAACCCCAAAACTTCATTGGAATACAGTCAATCATCACAACGGATTGCAGTGTAATATAGACAACAGTACAAATCTGTGAATCTTTGTCTGTACATGGGAAAATATACTTCCAAAAGGTACTATGATTATTTGGAAAATATATTCAGGATTAGCTGCTATTAAACTGAGAAAATTTTAGGGAAAAATCTCTAAAATACATTTATAGTGGGCGTGAATACCCTATACCTGGAGAAGCTGAGCAGAACTTTGCTTGAAACCGCTTTTGCATTGCTGTGGATTACTGTAATACTAAGTAAGGAGACAAGAAATTAGCGAGAATTTCCACCCTGTGGTAAGAGAGTCCCCTTTGCTGGTGCTCAGCAGGCAAGAAAGCAATGTGATTCAACAGCAAAGAGAACAAGAACCAGAACTGGAGGGGGAATGAAGCAGAACAGATGTGAAGCAAGGAGGCAGACTTGGACTGGCTGTTGGGACAAGGAACTTGGTCAGAAGTTCTGGGAACTGGGATGGCAGAAGAAACGTCAGAGACAGGTGAAGGATCAACAGAACCCAACAGAGATGGAGTGTATGTGGAGCTGGAACCAAAGGAAAACTGCAACTTATTGTGTGAGGAAAGCAGGGCAAGGAGAGGGGTGGAGACAAGTAACTTACCATAGGGACAAGGACAGGCTTGAATGGGCAAGAGGAAGGGGGTCGCACTTCTTAAATTAGAGAGGCAGAGGGTCTCATTCCACTCACAGAAATATTCTCCTCTGGGAGCAGCAAGGAATTTAGCTCTCCAGCCTGCCCACACTCATGGGCTACCAAGCAATACTGGCCAGGCAGGAACTGCTTCTCCCACTCTGTGGGGCCAACACAGCAGACCATGACTGTACACTGTTGCCATCAGGTATTCTGTAAGCTCAGGCCACTGTGGTCTTGGCAGTGGTTTTAATAGTTATAAATCCTAATAAACCATACAAATGTCAACATGATTCTAAGTGATGGAATTCTTCATAATGCAGCTTTTAACAGGAATTGATTTTTGAAGCCAGTATAGCAAGTTATATTCACAGACACAGAGTTGGAGATAATACTAATGGTACTAAAAACTAATGGTACTAAAAACTAATATAAAATGCACATAAATCAGGTGTTGATCTCCATTACATTTAGCCATTTGCTTAAACTTACATATTTTCAGCAAAGAAGAAGTCTGCCTTATTCTGCATCTCCTTCATAATCTCTCTTTTCCAATTAGGAGAGTTAATCAGCATGTGTTTGCGGCCCAGCACAAGCAACCGGGCGTTGTCTTTTGCCAGGCAGTTGACAGCATCAAATAGCTGCAGAAAACAAAGCAAAACCAAAGATTTTCTTAGCTGTAAAAACAGACTGACAGGAAACACTTTCATATCTGTGTCTCAGCTAGTGGGACTTCTAGCACACCCTCACTTCCCACAGTTCTTAACTGCAATAACAATTAAGCAGATGACTAATTTAACTCCCTAATGACAAAGAAAAAAACCCCAACAAACAATTAATTGTAGGACACTGCTCTCAAACACACAGTAAAAAAAAATTATAAACATTTCCCATCTCTTGCAGCTTCAAGGACATGAATGAACTCAGGAAGAGCTGTATGGAGATTTCAGAAATTCAGAGTCAGCTGAGAGAACTGAATCATATTGGGATTTAAGTAATACCTACTCTGGAAATGATTCAGCACTGAAGCCTGTATTGGTATTACAGAAGAACCGAGCCCTAAACCATTCTGCTTTTCCAGCCCCACCTGTTGTCAAAATTAGAGAACTACATGTCATCTGGGCTGCCCTGGGGGGAAGAAGCAAGCAGCAGTCAAAGGAAATCTGTGACCTCAGGATTGAGGGTTTACGAAAGCCGCATCCAGACCAGCCTCCCACTTATGAACCAACATCCTGAGGTGGCAAATTCACTACTACGCCAGCTTTTCTTTAGAGGGACTTCTCACCAGCCTCTTAGGGTGTTCAGCCTGTTCAGCGATACACGCTGTTCAGGACAGGCGCTGGTGCCTGCAGCTTTCCCTCCCAGCTTCACCCAGACAGAGCTCAGGGAGCGCAAAGATTCAGGCTTTCAGCATCCAGGTTATTCCTGTGGACTGCTCACACAGCCATGGCATTTCCATTCTGCCCCAGAAACTGAGAAGAACTGTTTATGGAAGCTGAAGCACCACTTTTGAAGGTTAAGAACAGTATGCTCAGGATCCAGGGAAAGGTGTTTCCTTATTTTTACCTGCATTTGCTGCCACTAATTGTCAATAAATACACAGTATCTTGATTTTTCCCTAATCCCTTTTCCTGCTTTCCTAGCTACTTCCCTCTTCCCTGTTATTCCTTCTCCCTGCAGTATCTCTAATTGCCCTTCTCCTCCTCTTGCTTCCCCTCCTTTCCCTCCTATTTGTGATCCCTATAATTATTTAGTATCATTATGTTTCATTTCAGGGGATGGAAAGAATTGTTCTTCTAACTCTTGGGTACAAGTTTGCAATGAATTTAGCTTGATCTACCTGCAAATAGTGGCGGAAAGGGGTGGTCCCACTCAATCGCCTCTGGAACTGCACATTCCCACTCTTTTTATTGCATCACACCTAACAGTATCATGACTACCCATGAGCTCACTGATACAAAAAAAACCCCTTTTTTTTTTGCAGATTTGAGCTTGCAGCCAAACAGCTGATAGACCTGAGTCAAAGACTGATGGGAACAGATCGCTGGAGGTGGTGAGGGCAGGAAGAACGGGACTGCCCCTCTCAGCACAGGACCTGCAGGTGGATTAAAATCAAGTGTGCCATAAATCTGGATCTGAAGATCTGAGAGAGGAGGCCAGAAGATTTTTTTTATGTTAATTTTAACTGTTGACCTGCTGCTGTTACCAGCATTGACTGAGGGACTGCAGGCTCTGTCTTCATGGAGATACAGGGTCTCGGTGCTAATGCAAAGCTCAAGAGCCTAATGGTACCTATCGGAACTGACTCCCTGCTTCCAGAAGATCATGCTGGACATCAACCATTTTTCTACATGCACACATCTGCTTTTCCCTGGTTAAAACAAATAGGACATAATGTGAGCAGGAAAAGGCCAAAGGCAGTAATTTCTGCCTATAAAATGACAGGTAAAAATAAAAATGGCACTCTCTCCATTGCATGACCTGAATTTTTTGAGACAGATTTCAGAATTCTTCCTGGAACACAGAATTGAAAAATACAAGCAAAAGCCACCATTTTTTTTTTTGTTACTGGAAGGCTCTCAAAGTAACTACATTAAGTAATAAAATATCTTCTTGTCTACATCATTATTTATTTGATTTTTAAATTCTGAGGTTATTAAAAAATGAAAAACTGAAGTTCAGTTTTTCAATACTGATGTTTCTTTTTGGAATGTCCCATCTGGACAGTAAAAACCGGATCATCAATTTTACTCGCTTGCAGTCACTTTTATTTTCCAGTTCTTACGCATTGGCCCAGTCCTACAAACAGTTGGATACAAACACCAAAGGAGAATTAAATTTGTTAAGCTGAGTTCATTAAACTTAGTAAAAGTTAGGAATGTACCTACTACATTCATACAAATTTCCATGCAGAAAAGTTAACAGTGAAGAAATATCAACCATGAGTAATGTAAGCAACCCCTTACAAAATCCAAATGAAAATACTTTCTCTTCTTGCTTAATGCTTCGCTATGTTCAGGGAAGGTCCACCAGAAAAAAATGTTGGAAAAATTTTCAAAGAACACTCCAGAAACTGATTTCACAAAGTCTAAAATAGAAAACTTGACAGCAGGAGCACCCTGATGGGACAACAGAAGGAACAACTCCTAAAAGCAGACTATGAGCCAAAAAGAGTCTCAGGAGCATAGCTGCACCAGTGGTACTGTAAATCAATATAGAATTGTCAGTATTTGAACTGCTGGAGTTTACCCTCAATAAAAAAAGGAAACACCTTTTCATTATACTTGTGGTTCAATGCAAAGGCAGCTGGATTTCCAGGCTGGTCAATTGGGGCTATTCCCAAGCTTATAAAAAATTCCACTGACTTGGATCCAGCTCCCTTAAGTCTTTCTTTCTGAAGGTTGTAACTAGTGGCACTTTGTACCTGTTAGTCATATGGACTTTCTCTTCTGCCACATATTGTTAACAGATGAGGTTCTCTACTATGAAGCGCTTCTGGGGAAAAAGTAAGGGGTTGGTATAATTTAGCTATAGTTTTGCAATGGAAAAAGTAAAAACAGGCTGAAATAATAATAAAGTTAATGGGAATCACCACTAAAAAATTTAGAAACTCCTGCCTGCATACCAGCACACTGTCCCTCCTCTACTTACCATAAAGATTAGCCTTTACTTGGACATCTAAACCAAAGAAGACAGAAATTCTTTGCTTTGGCAATGTAACAATAATTTTGTTCTGCTCTCTCCCTTGTCTGATGCAACTTTACTAAGGAGTATTTTATCTCATTTTAGGCTTGGGCACCTATCAGGGGTGGTCTACAGAGAGTCACAAAACTTATGTGGGGGGTTTCCTAAGCATGTCGACTCCCACGTCTGGCTTCTTCTCGAGAAAGGAAGATGTGAGACACAGAGTAACACTTGTTTTAGTCATAGAGGAAACTGAACATAACACTGTTAACAAAAAAAACATCAGTAGTGATCTCTCACTTGAAAATACCCAAGCATTTTATTAACCTAGTACTTCCAAAGTAACCTAAAAATTGTTGTTATCTGCCACTGCACAGTGCAAATATGCTAAATGCAATGAGCTCTATGTAGATGCACCTTTGGAATGCTCCATATTATTTAGGCAGCAAACATCAGATGCTCAGTTGGATAATCTGTTCCAAAGGCAATCTGTGGAAAACATTAAAAATATACAACACGCACATTCCCTCGCTATTGATCTTTTTGAGAATGAGGATTACAAAATTAGTGAAGAAATGACCTTCTATTAATGTGTCTTACAAATTTGGGCAGCAGAGCACATAAAAACACATTTTCTCTGAAAACAGGAATTATGCCATTCTGCAGAGGAGGGACAACAAGTATGGTTAGACTGGCTGCTTCAATTCATATGGCAAGATGTGGCTGAGGCCGAGTAGCAAGAAGTTGTGAATCGCTGCTGTTCTGCATAAATCACTGGCCACACAAGGCACTAGAAGTAGTACCGCATTAGATAGATAACTATCATTGCATTCAGTTTTACTTTCTTCTCCTCTGACAGGGCACATCGGGATTCATGTTTCTTTCTAAACTACACAGACATTTTAATTAACTGTTAGTCAAGATCACCAGATCCTTCCCCGAGAAACTGATGTTCATAAGCACCTGCTCAGTATGTTCTGCTTGCAATCCCTTTCATCATTTATCAGCTACATTTAAATGATTCCTGTGCTGCCCCAGCCTTTTTTAAATTAGATCTTTCTCAAGCTTTTTTTAAACCTTAAGAAGTTTTGCATTTACTTACAATGCAAACAATTTTGTGTTCACAGCACTTTAGCCAATGACTTTGATGAGCCAGGGTGCAGCCACAAAGAAGTGTGAAATTACACACAGCTGAATGGAAGAGCCAAGACCAGCTGCTCACAAATGCATTGAGGATCTCCCAATGCAGTTCTTCTAAGCACACAGCCAATATTTTTTTTCTGTGATTTAAAAAAAAAATATTTTAAAAAATCCCTAATTAAATGGATGCATGTATCCAGTGTGTATGTTCTGACTCTGATTTCTGCACCCTAATCTGTGAATCAGTGAAAAACTAGCACACTTGTACAATACTTTGGCTGAGTGTCTACATTCATCTTTCCTTGGGACAGTCCCAGACATATGAGCTATTTCCCCACATGTAAATGAGTTCTTTTTTGTTTCTGCAGCAATGCCATTTTATGGAATTTCCCCTCCATCATCAAGCACCTGCCCTCATATCACAATGTACCTTTTTTCCCTGCTGTGCTGATATAATCTATTTATTGGGCCATGTTGTCAACGACATCAGACATCAAGGCAGGAACTTCTGGGTCAGAGGAACTGGAGTGAAAAGTGGCAGGAAGGCAGAGCAGTAAGACAGAGTGCATACTGCACAGGGTCATGCTGATATGGAACTCCTATCACGTAACAAAAGCCTGAGCTTTGCAAATATGAAAATAAAGCAACAGAAAATGCTGTAACTGGTAGTTTTATGTTTTAAAAATCAGCAAATGATACATTAAAAGAACCACTTTTCAAGTCAGAATAAGTACTAACAGCTTCCCATCAGAAGGGAAGTTTCCTATACAAATTCCTGGAAATGGTTTTGCAGTGACCCACACTGACAATTCTGCACAATGGGGATCAAGCACAGGAGTCAGGCTGGGAGAGCAGGGAATCCTTGTCACGCTGCAAGATTAATCCTCATTCTTTAAATTTCACAGCAGCCTCATGAAGTAAATATACAATTACATCTCTGTTTTACACAAGTGCATAATGGGGCACAAGGAAGAGAGATCAATTACTCTACCTGATACAAGGAACTACAAGCAAAGCAGGATACAGATTTCCTAAGGCTCCACTGCCAGTCCCCCGTTCTGATCACTAGATCACGCTGTGCCACGTGTCCCCAGTTCAAAGGTTAGGCTGCTTGCAGGACAGCCTTTCTCCTTGGACACTACCGGTGGTTTCCCACTTGGCAGATGGGAAACCCCTAAAAGCTGCTGCTGGGAGGCACACCATTCTGTGATTCAGCAAAAAGTAGCTCACCTGTATACAGGTATAGCATGAGGAAATGATCACCCATAAAAAGTTCAAGTTGCTGTTAATAAATCATGTTTGCCATTTGGTAAACATTCCGTTTCACTAACTGCCATTTAAAAGCAAATCCTATCTACCAGCAGCTATCTGTTAGTATCAGCAACTAACTGCTCTGTTGTTTTTACCTGTTGTTAGTGTAGGCTCCCACCCAACACTGTAGCTGTGAAGCTGCAGGGGAAACCTCAGTGCTGATCAGGGGCACGGAGCTGCCCTAACACACTGCCAGGTGGGGCTGTGCGTGAGCGTTCTCTCCAGAGGTTAGCAAGGAATCAATTCCCACCATATTTATTCAAGAGTTTCATAATTATTAGTGCCCTTTTTTTCACATTGCAGACAAGTTCAAAAAACCTGTGAGCTTTAATACAATCCATAGCAGAGAGAGAGACATGAAGGGAAGAGGGACCCAGGGAAGGCAAGGGTGCTCCTTGCAAGGAAGTCTAGACTTTCTCTCTGAGCCTGGCAACTTCACTAAAGCAGATTTAATACCATTATCACAGCCCTAAACACGATGGAAGCTGCTTCTTATATTCTCTACATTATTACTGATGACACAGTGTAAATTAGTCACCAAGTCCTCTTTACTCAAATGCAGGAGCAACATACACATTTCCTGACCCCCTACAGGTTATCAGCCCCTGGCTAACAAGGGGGCAGCTACTTAGAAGGGAAAGCAGTATCGGATGAGTAAGGAACAGTCACTAAGCTTAATCAGCCTGGTTTGATTTATGCTCTTCAGTCAACAGCTGACTCCTGGGAGTCATCCCTTACGACACTGGGGGTCTCCGCAATACTGCAGCAACAACGCTGTTGGCACTATTTGTATCCTGTGTTGCAGTAGGACTATTTAGATTGATGTAACACATGCATCATCATGCAAAACTTTACCAGTGGCAGCATTTCAGACATCAATGACAGCAATCACACAACGTTTAACATGTTTTAACCTGTCTACATTGACTCCACACCTAGAATTGACCTTTCCTGTCTTGACACATTCAGTAGAGATATGTCTTAACTCCCTATCACAATTCATTAAAATTTGCAGTTCATTTTTAGATGCCAGCTTTTGCTCTTGACTTCACAGTCAACTCTATTAATCAAAAGCAGATGATTGATTGAGCAGGAAAACTAAACCACAGAAGCAAAGATACCCAAGCTGACTGAATGCAGATTGAGGATGGTCCAGTACCCTCAGTTTGCTCAGATGAGGTGATGCCTAAGAACAGCTCTGCTGCTTGCAGAGTAAGTTTGTATTCGTGGGCATCCTGAGCATGCTTTTGCAGCGTCCAAACTGATTGTGTACCAGGACATTCAGTGTCCCTGCACAGTCCAGTGTTCCCAGTGACAGGAGGACCTGGCTCAAGTGCAGCACTGTATGAATGTAGACACACTTCTTCCAGGTCAAAATTGACTACAAGGATACCCCTTGGGCTGCGATCAAGCTAATGAGCCCTCCTGAACCTTGAGTAGTGGGGAGAGTAAAGCAGAGTAACTGTAAAGAGATTCAGCTCAGGCACCGAAACAACAGCATCATTTACATTTTCCTGTATTCATAGTACCCTGGCTATTATGCCAGTAATAGAGGTGTCTTTAATTACAACTCCACTTGATTTCAGCTGAAGGTGGAACCTGCTCAAAATGATCTCTGGAACATTTCTGAATGTAGAAGTAATATGTGTGTAGTTAGGCTCTGACATTATATTCCACTATATTATAAACCACAGGTAAAATTTCCAATTTCAAATAAGCTTGAAGAGCCACCCATGTTTTCTCTTCTACTGACCAGCTCAGAAAACAGCAAAATACAAATCAAATCTATGTAAATTAACTTTAGGTTTGGAAAGACTGATATGAATGCATGCTGTGATTTTTCCATGAACCAGCAATGTGCCCTTGAGGCCCAGAAGGCCAATGGTATCCTGGGGTGCATTAACAAGAGTGTGGCCAGCAGGTTGAGGGAGGTTCTCTACTTTGGCCTGGTGAAGCCGCATCTGGAATACTGTGTCCAGTTCTGGGCCCCCGAATACAAGAAACCAAGGAATTACTGAAGAGAGTCCAGTGGAGGCTACAAAGATCATCAGGGGAATGGAGGACCTCTCTTATAATGAGACACCAGGCTGAGACACCTGGGTCTGCTTAGTCTGGAGAAGACTGAGAGGGGATCTTATCAATGCTTACAAATATCTAAAGGGTGGGTGTCAAGAAGATGGGGACAGACTGTTTTCAGTGCTGCCCAGTGACAGGACAAGGGAGAGCAGTCACAAACTGGACCACAAGAAATTCCATCTCAACATGAGGAAAAACTTCCTTACTTTGAGGGTGGTAGAGCACTGGAACAGGCTGCCCAAAGAGGGTGTGGAGTCTCCTCTGGAGATACTCAAAACCCATCTGGATGCATTCCTGTCCAGCCTGGCCTGGGTGACCCTGCTCTGGCAGGGGGGTTGGGCTAGATGATCTCTGAAGTCCCTTCCAACCCCTATGATTCTGCGAATTTCTCCTATTCAATATGAAGATAGAGACTAAGTCCCTATCCTTCCCAGCAGAGAGGCATGTAAGAAAAAAAAAATGTTTTTAAATAGGTATTTTCTAATATATAATCTAATTACATCCATATCGTGCTCTGTCTTATTCCCAAAAGGCGTGACAAATAGTGATTTGATGGACTGTGAAGCAGCATTTCCTGGAAGAATTAAAAGAATCAAGGCAGGATGCATGCAAGGACTGAAGAAATACATACACAACTTACTACACAGAATTGAAATTTTGTGTATGACATGAAGGTGGAGAGGCAGGAGCAGGATCATCTCTTCAGACACTAAATTTGTGGAGTCTGGCTTTTCAGAGTGGATTGTCTTTTTTAAAAGATCTCAACCGCTTTGGCAAACCTTATACCTGACAAACCTTTCAGTGTGACCATTCTTGGTCACTCTTTTTGAGTGTTGCTCCTTTTGAATGATAGCATTTTCATCATTATGATCTTTACATGAATACAGGTCAACCATAAATAAAAGAAAAAAAAGTGGGCAGTGCCTATAGTTAGCACAGCATGTTATTAACTAAGCAGTGCCAAAAACTCTGGAAATGATGATTAAAGAAGAGATGGACATCTGGGAAATTGCTGAATTTTACAGAATAAATTGCAAAAGAGAAAAACAGGCTATTTTTTTTTCCGACTCTTACAACAATTCAGAAATATGTGGACAAACATTCTTCAGTTGCATAACAGCATTTTTGGAAGTTGCATTTTGTAAATGACTGCAGTGCCAGTCAAGTTTCTCAATGCAAAAGTTGTGTTAACCAGCTACAATACTAATTGCTTTCCCAATCACTTACAAAAAATGTAATGTTGGTTTAAACATGCAAGCAGACCCTTTGATGTTGGCTCAGCAATTATGAAATAGCCATAAAGACAGAAGAGAAAGGTGAATCTGAAATCCAAAGTAGCACTTTGGTAAGGCACCAACTGGCAAACGTTCGGTCCAGAATTAATTACAGCCCAGTCCCAGCAGCCCTAAGTTTTGTGTTTGTGGTAGTAAAATGTTTCATTAATTTGAATTTTCTGAATGTCCTCCTTTCTTGAGTCACATAAAAGGGCAAAGATACTTCTCTTTTTCTGATCTTCTCTGAGATATTTTTCTTAATAGCTGATACTACTGTATACTTTTACCTCTTCTCTTACTCATGTACTTTCTTGCAACACAGAATAAATACCAAGATCTTGCAATACACAGGGGACATCTTACATGTTGTTTTTTTTTATCCAGACCTTTCCTGAGCACTTGCTGTTTCGTACCAAAGCCTGGAGATTTGCAAAGTATTAAAAAGAATTCTCAGTATCAACACTCCACACCAAGGGGATTCTATCTGTGATTACACAAGAGTAGGAAAATAATTATGTAAAAGCTGAAAGGATGCAAAATGTTAATAGTATATTTCCACATATCAATACTATCCTTTATTTTCATCCTTGAATTCTTTCTGCCTGCACTGCTGGTTCTTCTACAGTATTTTCTTACTGATCACTACACATTGCTTCATTGCACCAAGTACTTGGTATATCATCTTTATTTTTGTGAGGAAGCAAGTTACATAAAGATGAAAAGGTATGTATGAAAAGGCATACGTACTTATTTTTGTATAGGCTTAAGAGGTGAAACTTTACTCATTAGAGGCAGTGACTGTAAATGGAATAGTCCCAGCTGAAGTCACAGCTTCAGGAGTCTGCCATCTTTCACTGTAAATCCATTCTTTGCCATTACATTGGTACTCTCACATTCCTACTATTGTTGTAGCAGGTGTATACGACAACTTAAGGCCATAATTGTCATATGTAATTTTAGAAAGAATGTAAAAAGCTACCTATTAGAAAAGGAACAGTTGAGAACTAAATGCAGCTGTGCCAATGTCAGATTTTCAGTGGAGGTCAGAACTTATATTAAAGTACTGAAAATGCACAATGTGAGCAGGACCTCTGGGCGGTGGCAGTGGTGATGGCGTATTATGAAAACGAAAACACAAGCTTGACTGATCCTTTCCATAGATAGGAAAAAACTTGGTGCAGGACTGAAATCGGCTTTGTAAGACTGAAACCATCAGTTCAAAAGATAACAGTATTTTAGCTCTCAACATTGTCCTATGCAGATGTCGGCACAGCGTCACTGACCTACTCTGATGTGAAGTGGTTTCCCTCTCTCCCATCTGTGGTTCAAAAAGTCCCAGACGGTGCTTTTACTCTTTGAGGAAAGCTGCTGCAGCAGCTGGAGAGATCACTGTTACAGAAGGCACAGGCACAATCCTGTTCAAGGCACATCAAACTTATGCTTCTGCAGTGACATCCCGTTCTAATAACCTTGATAGTTCCACAAAAACTTTAAAATAAAGGCTATTTTTACACTCTTTTCCAGTTGCCTGCTACAGATTACTATTCAGATGTAAAGAGGTTACTTTCAAAAGCAATTCTTCCAACAAGAACAATTTTACACTTCTTAACACAATAATTACAGTAACAAACACTACTCAAGTGAATGGTGATTCCTCTTCAAAGGTCAGAAAGATGAAGGATTTCTCTGATATGAAAAAGAACATCAAAAATGTTCTTCAACGGGACAAAAATCAGCAGAAGCAAGTTACCCCACCAAGGCCTGAGGAGGAGTAGGAGCAGCTGTGTGTTCAGTCAGGCCCACATACTACGGGTAGACCATGCACAAAGGCTTTCAGCAAGGGGGGACCATGGAAGGCATCTGTTTAACACTGGTAAGAGCATAACTGTTATTTACCAGGCTGGAGAAAACTTAGGGGACTTTCACACCGACTAGTACACCTTGCACTGCCAGTCCCACAAGGCAGAGGTTCAAACCATCTCATTTAGATCAAGGCTGCACACCATGGTGCTTAACATACTGTTCCTGCAAAACCAGCACAAATCTGATGCAGTGTGTATCACAAGTGACTGTAAACTATGGGTCAGCATTATTTTTCTTAACATAGTCATTAACTTTGTGCATCACTGCAGCCTCATGCCATTTTGCTACTAGTAACACTGCAGGTGCCATCCATGCCTGCAGATCTAGGCAGTGAAAGCCTGAAAGCCCCCCACAATAGCTACAATTCACAAGATCTAATTTACTGCAATGCTTTTAATATAAGTTTGCTGATAACAACCTGCAATACTCAAAAGCTGGACACTGGGCAGACAACTGTCTAAAGTATTTTTCTTGAACTCAGGAGATAAGATACAGCAATTTGACAAACAGATAATATTGTCAGCTCCTGCAAACTAATTATGGATGATATTTGGCATTTGTCTGAAAACCCCACCTCCTGGGAACAACCGGTTATGTGAAAATATTTGTCTAGCTAGTCATTTTTTGCCCCTGTAGTAAAGAGAAATAAGCTTGAGAATATGAAAATACGACCACCAGAATGGCTTGGACAACAGAGGCCAAATAAGAAACACCCACTCTTTATTGCATTAAAGGATCTATCTTTTTTTTTGTTGTTGTTGTGGTTTTTTTGTTTTTGTGGTTTTTTTTTTTGTTTTTTGTTTGGGGACTCAGCATTATGGTTTACAGGCATCTATATAAGACCATATACAAGCCAGCACATTTGAGGAATTCTGTTGCGTCTTTCCCTCCTTTATCCGTCTCCATGGAAAGAATGCAGATACCCACCTAACAACTGCTGGAGCACCCAGGACCCAATAGCAGTGCTCAAGTGCAAGAGAGAGCTATAGTTTCAGAAGTATTTTATTTACCAAATTTATCAGATAGCTAAGGGTTAAAACTCTGTGTGGTACTACTGGTTGTGTTATCTAGGCTGGCAGAGTGAGGCAGAGTGAACAGGCTTGTGGAAATGAGAGTGAGTGGGATGACAAAAGAAATCCCTAACCTATAGCATTCATATTTCTGAAAGCCCATTTGGGGATGCCCATTCAATGGAAAGTTAGAGCTTTTCACTCTGCATGGCTTCAAAGTATGAAGATACATACATAGCAACGAGAAGTGAAAATGTCAAAAGCTTCCAATTCTTTTGTTTAAGCCACTTCCTTTAACTATTGAGACTTAGGGCCATCATATATAAATTGATTTAAACAGCACTGAGTAACGTTTTACAGGGATATCATCTACATTACTTCAGTTGCTGAAAGCAGGGTAGTGACATTAACATTAGACAAGCCCAGGATAACTAATCTTAGTAAGGTGCAGGGTAAATCAACATCATTAAGCCCGACCGGTTCTACTCTATGACTGCCTGCTTGCAACCCCACAACTACTACTTCATTTTATTTACTCAAATGTGTGGCAACTTAGGGCTGCAGATTGTATCAGTCAATCAATTGATCAGGTAGTAGTAAAGGTAGTATCTAAGAAATACCTGTCTCAAATTCAAATGAACCACAGCTCTAACAAGCACTGCACCACACTTCTACTTTTTTTCTCCAGTGTATAGTGTAAGCATTACCTAGTTTACCAAAATATCACACAAATAGGAAATAACCAAAGAGGAAAGGCATCAGCAAGGTTGAACCTCCCACAATGATGTAGCATGTAAGTCAGGAACTACTCCACATAATCAGTGGAACTGAAGTGGCTTTTAAGTTCTGGTAGAGAGCCTACGGCACACAGTGACACAGCTTGCTCATGGAACCATGTCAACATGACACTTCAAAAGCTCAAGACTCAGAAAGATTCAAAATATCAGAAGCTGAAGAAATACTACTGCCAACTCACTGTTTCCTTTTTGGTGATCACAAAAGTGAGCAGGTAAAAGGATGAACACTGGACAATGATGAGGACAGACATAAACACCACTAGTATTTCCTTATTTACGTAAAAGGTAAGTTGGTATCATCACTATGACAGAAGCACAGGTCCAGTTTTAACAGTCACTACAGGAAACATTGTGCAAGGACAGGGCAATGCAGGAGCTGGAAACGATAGAAATTACTTGGAAAAGAATTAGACAGAACTATTCAGTTAATACTTCATATAATTGGTTGGAAGACAGAGTATATTACGTTTACGTAATGTTGACACCTGTTTACCTCTGACTCACCCGACTCATTTTAACATCAACGCATGTTTCCAGCTAGAACTGTGAAATGAACTATTTGGATCATTGAAGAACTGACTGGTGAAACAGCATCACAAGCTAGTATCTCCAGGTGGAAAGGAAAAAAAAACAGTAGATACTTGTAAAGATTAGTATGAAATATGTAAATGATTTGAAATAGAGAATTTCTTAAGAAAAGGAAGGTTTCCTAACACTGAGGCCAGGTGGGTAAGTACAACGCCAGAGATTAAGCATTCAAAGTGATTTAAAATGTAATTTTTTTGTGGACCATATTTAGGAAATAATAATTATAGAAGAGAGAATATGAATGTTTATTTCATGGAGATGCACATAAAAAGAAGAACCCTAACACAAATGATGCTTTATAAAGTTATTTCTTCATCTATTGTTTTTCAGTGACTATTTTTTAAGATCTTGAGGTAGACATCTTTCGTGGAGGATGGTGAGTGAAGATTCATACTGTGTCAAGCAGTCAGCACCATGGCTACTGATAAATACATACATACAGTTTTAATTTTTTAGCTCATTCTCTATTTTTTAGAAAAATACAAGCCAGAAGATGTACAAAGTTGTAAAATCATATTAGCAACAGGGGATATCAGGTGAAGAAGCAGATAAGGAAAAAGCATTTAAAGAGTTTCTGCAAGTACAAAGGAAAGTTCTCTTGCTTTACATGCAGAGATGGAGATGACCTCACACAGAAGACTGACTCCAGCTGCTATACTACTTGACGTGCACATGAGGTGACCCAGCAGATAAAAGGCTCCTTTTCAGGAGATCCCACAACTCAGGACCTCCTCTGGAGCTTATTTCAGCTTGGGTCACCTTGCTATGATATTTCTCCTGAAGCAGTCCCCAAAATCCCTGTATTTCCCAGAGTTTATTCTGTATGCCAGAGGAAGAATTGCCTGTGCTAGAAATCAGCCTGTGGATTGTTGGATTTTTTTCCTGAAAATTTGAAAAACAGCAGCAGCAAAGGCAGCGCTAGCTTTATTATGTTCTTGGTACTGGTATTCTTACTACATCACTCCTGTTCTTCACATGATACCAAGCAACAAGATCATTTACAAGTCCCAGCATGTATGATAATCACTTAGTTACATTTTGTACAGACAGATCGAGTCTGATTATAACCATTAATAGAAACGCTTACAAGACTTCTAGGCATTTCACATTTTCTACTATTCCAGACCGTGTTTCAATTGTGTTGGTGATGGTGAGTTAGATAAATGGTGCCAAATCACTGTTCCTTGCTCCTGCTTTCTCTGTTTCTGTGTTGTAATTTAACCACAGCAGAAACACACCACACATCATCCGTGGCAGACCGCTACGGATTGCTGCAATGGCACACGTGAACTCCCAAACCTTTCTGAGGTTCAATTAATTTTCAATTTTATTTGAAATTTTATATTCATCCTATCTCTTACACTTACATAAGAAAAAAACTAAAACAAAAAAGCTTATTAGGAAATCTCATTCTATGACAAATAATATTTTTTTTAAATTGTGAAAAAACCACAGGAAACTTTGCCTTGTCACATCAACTACAGGTAACCTGCAAGACCAGGATACTTCGAACTGAGTTACTCACAATCTAATAAGAAATCAGTCATTACACAATAAGGTAATTAAATATATTTATCAAAGAAAACTCCATCAATGGCAATTGACCTTGCTAGTCAGGATGCAACTTCTTCTTCCAGAAGTTCCTAAGTAACAAAATCTGGGAGACTATAGCAACTGGAATCATCCCTCCAAATTTGTCTTGCTCTTGTACTCCTAATCCACTTCTGACCAATACTTTCATGTAAAACACTATAAATGCTCTTATCTTTTTAATAGCAAAGGGGATAAAAATATTTCTTATCATTTCTAGAAATTTACTCCACTTACAGCGTGGTCATGGTAACAGCCTACAGAGAAGTGACAGGTATTTGAATGAGATCTCCTCTTTATATTAGAATGCGTAAACATATTAGTTTACTCAAATTTGATGTAA
This sequence comes from Nycticryphes semicollaris, assembly GCA_013400055.1. Taxonomy (NCBI): domain Eukaryota; kingdom Metazoa; phylum Chordata; class Aves; order Charadriiformes; family Rostratulidae; genus Nycticryphes; species Nycticryphes semicollaris. Next base: position 956,667 of record VXBJ01002629.1, on the reverse strand, counting down.
TTTAGATTCACACTGCAGATAAAGTCATCAGTTTGAATTAGCCTAGGTTTTCATAGTAAAGGTTTGATGTGAAAGGTCCCCTGGAATGGGCAACAGTATTTTGGATAAGAATTCAGAGTTCTTACAATTTTTCCAAAGTTCAGTTTGAAACAGGAATTCTTGTGAATTGCTTTTAAGCAAGAGTACTGCCAGGGTGATCATGTTCCCAGCACAGAACCGTAATTCTGGTGAAACTGGTCTCCTAGATTCAAACAGGAGCTCCTATTTCCATGTTCCAGACAACATGAAACAATCATGAAGAGATTTACATTAAAACATATAGACAATTGTACTTGACTTTCTATGAGTCTAAGTTTAAAAAAAAAAAAAACCAAAACCAACCAAACTACTTTAACTTTGGTTTTAAACTTCACTGCAGGTTATAATGGTGTTATAACCTCAATTTAAATATATTTAATTGCGTATATACTATTGTCTCTTTCACTCTTGCTCCAGACGTAGAATGCAACTACAGAAAAACCAAGAAATGCAGCTTAATGGATTGCTGGCTTATTACTCAGCATGTCAATATACTGAAATCCCTGGGAATAATCTAGTGTTAAAAAACATTTAGGCTTTCGTAATTTCATAAATAAATCCAAATGCAGTTTAGGCTTTTGTTTCACTGTACCTTTTCTCTTTTGGATAACACAGCTTCCAAACATACTTTCTTTCCTACTAAAAATAGCGTACCAGAGGGAAAAGTCAAGTGTGAACCAAACATTGACTGCTTTTTGAAATATATAAAAAAAATCCAGATGTACATGAATGAATGCAATCATTGTTCTGAGAATTTAATCTACACTACCTTTAAGACAATACTAAAAATGAGCATTTCTCAGGCTCAAATCAAATATTTATTCTTACACAGAAATGGCCCACAGTAATCCAATCTTCACATTTTCTGGCCTTCTTCCCGTATCTATAGTCTCTCACTATTGCAAAGACTTTCCATACAAGAATCTGTTCTAAAGAAGCAGTTCAGTTCCCTAAAGACTAGGTTTCCAACTTGGAGGCTCAACACATCTTACAGCCAGACTGATAACCGTTCCATGATCAGGTCAATCAGTCAAGTTGCCCAAAGAAAAATCATCTTGTGGTTTCTAAGGGAGAAGTGAAAACAGCAAGAGTGAAACTCATCCAGTCTAGAAGACACCGTCATTTGAGTTCATCACCCAGATTTTAGTAGGACTTCTCTACAACATACAACAAACAACCTGTTGCTACAGTTACCAAGTTCACTAGGAGATGAATCATCGAGGCACGTTTGTTCTGCTCTGCTGACTTTCAAGCTTATATTCCCAGCGATTAGAAGATATGATTCAATTCCCCCTTGTAATAAAAGGGAGTGGTTGGGTGCTCCTGTACTTACCTTAACTTTTGATTTGCTGGTATTGCCAAAGGTAGAAATTACAAATACTGGACAGAAAACGATACTGATCGTTAATTTAATCACATGGCTTTTATTCAGTTTTATAGTCAAAAAACGAGGTTGCCAATGGTCAGGGGAGGCAAGACCAGAAAGTATCTGACTTTGGGAGAAAACAACAGGGAAAAGGTGTCAAAATGCCCCATGGACTTTTTAACCTGCTCAGTTTCTGCTGCTTTGTTCTTCTCACCAGGAAATGTAAAATCAGAGTGGAACCCTCTGAAAGGAAAACCAGTTGCTTACGGTCAACTGTTGAGACATTTATTCAGGGAATCCTGCCAGCCTCCCCCCATTTCACAATGTCGGGAAGTTAAAAGTTTTGAGAGAGCTTCCCTGTCTTTACAGGTAGCCAGTCTGACTTCACACTTCCTTTCTTAGGAAGTCCTGTCTATCTCCTCACAATGCTGCAGAAGCAGCTGAGGATGTTGGAGCATACCCCTATGGGAAGAGCTAAACTTCATGGCTCAAAGTACGCAGTCAACACCTGTGTTTCCTCAGCAGAAGCATTGTCTGCCCAATGCTCACAGAAGCATTTCTGGAACCCCTGACATGCTCACGTCCAGTACGCCTTCACCTACCGTGTACTGGTATACAAAGAGGAATATATTGAAGGCCTTTCAAGTTCTCTTTTAGCCACAAGTGGAAGCTGTCAGGTTTTAGAAGAACTGCAAGGACAGAAGGAAGGACTTTCAGGCCAGGCCCTTCCCTGAGGTTTCACAGGCAAACAATCTAGTCTCCTTCACCTCTCCTGAGAAGCTAAACAGTCTTGCTCTTCTGGATCTGGTGACCAAAATTTTTGAGCTTGATCTATTCTATTTTAGGATGGCCCCAATACAGGAGGGGAGGGGGAAGATTTCAGCATAGCTGTATCAATCTCTTATATGTGGCTTTAGAGAACTCGACTCAGTCCAACTGCTCAGATATTCAAGGAACCCCAGAAATTAACTGATGAGACATGAATGCAATGCTGATGTTCCAGTCACATACTCTAACACTAAAAATAGGTGAAGTTTCAAGGCTACCCTTTAATGCTTGAGTTTTCTCTTCTAAGATCATGTTACACAGAGGCTGAAGGTGATTTTCAGTGAAAACACTAAAAACCTTCATCTTTACGATTTGTGCAATACTTAAAGGAAATGAAAGTACAGGTCTAAAGAATGAAACATATGTTGCAAAGACAGAAATCTCTCCTACCTTGAACAATAAAGCAAATATTTCATTACCAGGGAAATGCAAACTTGGACTACCATTAGGAAGGAGAAAAAAAATAAAAAAAGAGATGGAGAATGCTGGGAGCAAATGCACAAACACATGTCTGACTGCTTTCGTGAGTGGCAAGACAAGAGATGGTAGGAGGAGAATTGATGAACTGTCACAGTATGACAAATAAGACCTCCGTTGGATGTATTGATTCTGAACAGAGAATGACTCATGGATCTACTTAATTCTTGCTTCATTTACAGACAGTAAAGTACTTGAACAAATCACAGATGCTGCCAAATGAGTAAAAAAAAATAAAATAATTTCCATGCATGACTTTTTTTGGATCAAATTTATTAATAACTGCTTATTTTGCAAGACAGCTCATACAGGAGAACTTATATTTTGTATCATTTATCACTGTCTCATTAATTGTGCAGTTCATCTCTCATATGCATGTTGCACAGTTAAGACAGACTTGAAGACTGGGAAAAATTACCACATGAAAACCTAAGCATATTTGCATATGTTTGCTAACTATATATGTATGCACAGCTGTCAATATCTTTGTGTGTTTTGTGGCTTTACAATAATTTTTACTAAGCTGGACTCAGAAGAGAAAGTTTTACTTGCTGTTTTCCCCAAACATTATAAGCTCTAATTCCTATTTTCATCATAGAGGATTTACAGGCACAAGAGCAGAGATTTCAAAGAAACAAATTTGTGCTTCAAAATTTATTTGGGTCACTAACACAAGAGAATGATAGGTCATAGATACCTTGTTTTGGAGGTTTTCCCCCCTCTTTTTAAACTTAATTTGAAGAGTTGTTATTTTTTTCTTGATATTTGTCTTGATATTTGGAAAATGAGCCTTGAAAATGTGAATAAAGTGTATACCAAAACAATGCTTCTGACCTGAATTTACAAAACATAATTCCTCAAGGTTCTTCAATTACACTGCCACAGTTTGACTTTTGTCAAAAAATAAACGAGATCCGTTGGCTATTTTCCTCCAGGCTAGTATTCCACATCCTGGTTTTCTCCTCTGTCCCGATGAAACCTTCTTCCCCGCTCATTCCCAGCTTTCCCTTCAAGGCTGCAACCTCTCTCTACCCACTCTTTTCCATATGGCTAGAGTAGGCAGCGAGTCCAGGAATAACTACTACAGAACCACTAGAATAACTACAACTGTAATATTAGACTTAGAATCCTTTTGATAAATATAATTTTAAAAATATTTAACATACAGAAAAACAAAATGCAATATTCTGTTCACACATTATTACTATGCTACTTGTAGTCATTCATTTAGTCTAAGAGCCCTTCTGCAATCCAGAGGGCAGCTTCCACTCAACAAGTCCGCTGCTTTTCCCCTGGAAGAGACAAGAAATAGCCATAAAGTGTGTCCTGTCCCCTCTGCCTGTCACAGAGCACCCCACCAACAGCAGTCACAGCCTGTGAGAGGTGCAGGAGGGCAGGTCTGGTGGCAAAAGCTGCTGCAGGCAGGAGGTGTGGCAGGGGTGGCGTGCCAGCTGCTGCCACCAGACGGGGATGGGATGGGAACAGTAAGGATCTGGCTTCATCAGCTGTTGCACTGGCCTACTGCAATTTACATGGGAATTATATGAATTCATGCAGTCCATTTATAGAAAAGCTGATTAAGTTTGGGAGCAACCACTTTGAACCATATGCCAATGGCAAAACCTATTCTTTCATGCATTGTCAGCCTTAAATAAATCAATCTGGAACTATTTTACCAATCTTTTAGAAGTCTGAGTTTAATATAGACATTACAGAGGGTAAAGTTAGGGCAGAGCTGACCCCCAACTGCCAAACTGTTTGAAGACTGGAACTGTGAGTGAGCTTTGATCCAACACACATTTGTAATCTATACTCGGTTACGTCTAACACCAGATGAGTACAGCTGAAAAAGGAGCTGGCTGCATACTTCATTTACAATATACCAATCTCAATGTAAATTAAAAATAGAAAAGTATTCTTTAAATTGCACTTGCTGATTGTGCTCCCCTCCCCACCATTTCGCCACCCCCCCCCGCTCCTCCAACCCTTAATGGGTAGATGAAGTGCAGCTCATCCTAGTTCCTTCACTCCCCTCCCACCAGCTAAGCGAGATGCTCCACAGCCCTGAATCCAGCTTGCCCTTGGATTCCCCCTCACTTCCCAAGAATACTTCTACCACAAAATTGTGATAAACAGGAAAATTGCATTTTAAAATTATGTAACAGTTTGTGTTAAATAAGAAAACTGGACAAAACAGTGTGTGGAAATTCCCTCTCTTGACCTTTACAAGGTGAAAGGTGGGGGCACTTATAGGGACTTACAGAAGCAGAGGACAGGGAGTACCAAATGTCATTGGGTTGACTAAGTATTTATGTAATGACATACATATGGAGGAAAAGATTAACTCAACATCACGATACCGCATGAATCAACTTTGCTTGGTTAAACTACGAGGATATCTCAGTTTATAAACCACCATGTCTGCAGTACAAACAGTGACTGACTCATCAAGGCAAATCCACATCAGGTCCAGTCTTGAACAGTAGCAGAATGCACAAAACACTGGAAAAGACAAGACTGAATGACTTTAGACTTTATGGGAGTTTGTTTCTATTGTCTGGATGATACAGCAAAAATAATTTCCCTTCTAAAATATCTTTTAATTAGGGGTCAACTTTAACATCTAATTTGAAATGCTGTAGTACAGAAGCAAGAAGGGTTGAAAAGAGGTGCTGGCTAATGTCGAGTGCTGTACCTCTACAGTCACTGTGTTTGCAGTGACTTCAAAGCAGATTACCTCACCAATCCCTAGCCCTCAAAAATCTTTGTTCCTACCCTCACACTACCTCCTCTTTCTGTCAGTAATTAATACAGCCACATGGTGATTTGTACCAGGAAACAGACGTAGTGTAAAACCAACCTGGAAAAAAGGGAGATTGTAATTACAAACCGAGTATGTCCTATACTAGAGAATTGCCACAGAATATTCCTGTAAATCTGCCAAGTCAATAATATTCATGATTATCTGCTAAGTAAGTGCTGGCTGTGAGGACTGGAGTTGCCTGGGGCTACTGGAAGTCACACATCTAGTTTTCCAGAATGTCAGAACACTTCGGGGATTAAATGAGTAAAAATCATTCAATGTCTGCTTTTTTTGCTTCTCTTCTCATCCCTCAAGGTACTCATGCCTTGTGCACAGAACCCAGCCCTTTCCCAAGATGCATAAGGAATGCCTAAATGAAATTGCAAATGTTAGGATGCTTGAAAAAGAAAGGAATATTTTATCAATGTTTTCTTATTTTAATCATATGACAAAGAATTACCTGGTCCTTGGCAAAACAGTTAACAGGCCTTAAAGCAAACACACAAAAGGGACCTGTATCTTTTGCTAAATTTAAATAAAGACTAGAATGTATTTACATTACTGTATTACTATCACATCACTTCTCCTGTACTTAACAACATCCCTGATTTTGCTATTCTCTCTGAAGCACATAAGGGATCCAAAAAACCTAACAATTTGCACATTTACAGTGTGTTATAAATGGCAAGCAACAAACTCATTTTCTCTTTCAACCATCACTGCATACTAAACTACATACTGAAACAGAAAAGTTTATAAAATAATGTTCTGACTGGGTCTAACAGCTACAGTGAAGAATCCTTGAAAAGAGTATACATCTGGAGACTTAAAATAATTTAGCTTTTTGAGAAGTAAACATGGGTTGGGCGGCTTTTAACACAGGTCTTTGTAAATACTGCTCCTTTATTTTTTCTCTCTCAAATAGAACAGCAGAGGTCACTAAGGAGTCAGAGCACGCCCCTCTCCTTCAAGATGGGCCAGCCACGCTGTCCCAGCCAGCCAGCTCGACCCAGTGCCCTTCACCCTTAGCTTTTTTCCATCCTTCATGCTCTGCCACCGTTTCTCCTCTCCATCCTCTCAGTTGTGCACTGTGTTTCCCTGTGTACACTGAAGAATTTAACAAGGCAGAGTCAATGCCCCAGACCTGACGCTCCCTATTTTCCATTTGGCAGCCTCTGAACAGAAATGAGGAGAGAGGCCTCCAAAAGCAGATGTTTTGTGGCAGAGTCAGAGTCAACCCTCAAAGGACAGCATTCGGAGAGGTCGGCATTCACAGACAGGGGACTGGCTTGGCAGCAACACCAGTAACCAGGAAAACCACACATGCAGATATTCCTGTGGCCTTCCCTTCCCTCATGTGGAGGAGAAGTTTGGAGACAGAAGAAAGGATTGCTCTACTTTGCGGGTTTGGGTGTTTGTTTTTTTCTTTCTGTTTTTAGCAATCTTGAAAAAGAGAGTAGGAAAATAGGAATACATGTTTCTTGTCAGAGTATCCAAAGTAAGAACAAAACCACAGTCTTACCCTGATATGTTAAAACACAGGAGTTCAGACTCGTGAGGAAATAAAATGGGATTTGCTAGCATCCACCCTGATCCCACATTTAAACAATGTTTGCAGTTGGAAAAAAAACCCTGTAAATTCAATAGTTAATCCTGTAGTAGTGTACAAAGCCATCTACCATAACGAAAAAAAATAATAAAAATATCTCAAGCAACAGAAAGTCTCAATACCGGAAAAAGGCTTTAGTAGTTTATATGTCAAGAAGAGTAGTTCTTTTGAGCAGTGAAAGACCTGTTTTGTTGGTTAAGGGTGCAAATATACACTTCCTATGCCAAAAAAGGTACTATCCAACTGGTGAATATCTGCTGGTAATAAGACAGGAGTAACTGGCATGTCCATCCTTTCTCATATAATCATTCCACACTCAAAACCAGGATCCAGGTAACAGGAGCAGCAAAATACTAGCTGGAAGAAGCTCCAATGATTAACGTATTTTGTGCATGACAAACTGCAATAATAACTAGAAGCAACACATCTCATAGAACAAGCAACTTTTAGCTGAAGGTAAGCTGCGGTGAACTCAAGCTACTGTTCTGTCATGCAGAAGGAAAGGCAGATCTTCCTAAAAACCCTTCCAACCTGTAAATACCTGGGATTCAGGAGAGATCTGATGTGTATCTACATGGAACAACATGTAAATGAACAACATCTGATGTGTATCTAAATGGAAATCTGATGCCTCCATATGGTCCTTCTGGAGCTCCCTGGTGTCATGGATCCCCAAGTCTTTCCAGTGTAGCAGAAGCTAAGGTGGAACTCAAAGGCAGTTTATGCCTTACCAACGTGGTAATACTTCATTGTAATTATGTGCTGCCTGGGATTCATCTCAGATAATCAACACTTCCTCCCTGATGCCACGCAAACATCTTGTAAACTTCCTTTTCTATTTTCATAGTAAGGAAAGTACCATCTTAGTGAGCCAGTATCTCATGAAACTTCACTGCAGCTCTCAAACAAACATCTTTCAGCAAGTTTATCTAACCTCCCTAGCTCAGCTGCTTTTATCTACATATATGAAAGGATATCCTGCTTCTTAAGAATAGTTTTGAAGTAGTTCTTAGAACTAATCTTATTTCTTGTAATTACTAGAAGTAAATTACTTCCTTTATTATAAAGCTCATTTAGAACTTAGTTATAATTTCAAGAGCATGAAAATTTAAATGCTGGCTTCAGAATATATGTGAGCCGCTACTTCATTATTCAAAATTTAAAGTAAATATTTGATTGACACAAAAAATATCCCCAAACCTTAAGGCATTTCTTAGTGAAACACTAAAGAGTGCCAAGAATTCTCAAAATAGGTATTGATAAAAATAGCAGGATTATTCTTCTAAAAATCACCAAGTGGAAAGAACTGAGGCCAGTTTGAGCTGCCCTTGTAAGAACAGAACTCAAATGCTTAAGGCAATAGGAAGCGAAATAAAGTTTAAACTTGTACAGGATGTGGTTTGAACTAAGTAAGGGGTTATTTTAAGAAAAACTCTTAGCAGCATCACTATATTAGACTAAATTTTCTCTATAGTAGGTTTACTCTGTACCCCCAAAGCCCTATTATTATGAAAACATACACGCTCACACAACATTATGTCTTAATAATGATATTATCAATAACTTAGTTGTAACTATGAGCATTGCATATGTGGAGAAATTTAGGTATGATTTTTTTATAGCTAATACAGTCAAATATGTAAGAAGAACCATCTTCACACTGATTTTGTTTGTGAAGTCTAAATAACGCTTTCAACTTCATTATAACATGTGCTACAAAAATGTTTGATCAGTTTCTCAAGAGGATAAGTAATAATGAGGCACTAATTGTTTTACAATCAGCCTAAGCATACACAAAACTCTTAATGAATATTTAAGCAGCACTTACATTTTCACACTGCATCCTTCTGGGTTTTATGTGGGAAACATTGAGTCCATCAATAACAATATCAAACGGAAGTCGATTTTCCACAAATGTTTGAAAGGCCTCAAATTCCTGAAATAAATAAATAAACAAGCAGGGGGAAGAATATGTTGACTTTAACAGAAACAGATTTCATTCAGTTTTTATTAAAAAAACGAAACAAAAAGAAAGAAAGCCTAAATCTTCCACTTTTCCTTTGCTGGCTACATTTCATATATTTACTTACGTACTTGCTAAAACAACCACCCCAAAAATATACCTTTAAAAGCCAGAAGTGCTACAGTGGACACTTCCAATATACTTTAAAATTAGATTACAACTGAAAACCAAAACTTTACAATCATCCAGATTTTCAAAACTATAATCTAAACTGTAGACTTTTATAAAGATACAGGCTATAGTCATTGCTACACAACATCTGCAAGACAAAGGAACTTTGCATACCAGTGGACTCTGACACTATCACTTACTCTTAACATTTCCAAATGTAAAACAAGCATTATATTCAGATTCTCTGTAAGAATTCTGGAATCTCTGAATGCCAGGCTTTGGATAACAGACCAATATTTAAATAAACATTCCTTTAGAAACACAGCACTCCCTTTGTGAGAAATACACGGCTTTAAAGCTAGCAAAACAACAAATTTTATTACTAGGTCAGAATAGCAGTGACTGAGCAAACCAGCAGCTTCTATCCAGTTTTTCTAAAACAAGGAGAGCCCCAATTGCTTTAGGCTTGAGAGCCCATAGGAGAAGGACAATACAAAGTAATAATAAAATATTCAGGAAGACCTCCCTTGATTTTTGAGCTTTTAGCAAAGACTTGCATTAGATTTCTACTTACTGCTTCTGACTGTTTTTAATAGACACAGGAACCCTAATCCATCCTGGTGGGCACTGAACTGGTTTCATAAATGACCCTCCTAGTAACAGGTAAGACCTAGAGGTTTCACATTCCAAGGCTATAAATGAACTTCCATAGGAACTCAAAACATTTGCAAATTCCATGCTTTCTGCTCAAAATTGAAGATGCACTTTTCCATTCTTGCCTTCTCCCATGTCACCCTACAGCAATATGTCTAAAGCAAAAACATGCCCCTGGCACCCAAACAAAACTCTATACAGTACATACAGTTCTTCCTTGGAGGAAGGAATGAAAGAAAGAATGTATTTGTCCAGAAAATACATTGCTATCAGGCAGTAATAATGGATCACAAACTTCAAATTTCGTCATAATGCTTATGTTATGACAAATTACCCTAGTAAAAGGGTTACTTGTATTAAGAGCACAAACGAACCGAGTGAAGTAAGGAAGTTAAAATTTCAGGTATAATTTCTGAGTGAACAGAAGCGTATGGTCAAAAGCACACTGACAAGAACACAAACACCACAGGCTTCATTTAGCACCACCAGAATCAATTGCCTTTTATGTGATCTTTCATTTCCCCATGGCTTAAGTAAATGTTATTATTGAGAAAGTATAAAAAGTGGGGCAAGAAAATGACCATCTCAAACAAAATTAAATTGCTGGCACTTGTGAAGTGTTTCCTCCTGTCCCCCAGCCCCAATCTCAATGTGTTTTATGTAGATGAACAAATATTCTCATTGCCATCTGACAGGAACACCAAGACACACAAAGGAAGTCACAAAATAGGAAAAACAAATGCAAAACCAAACAACAATCCCTGACTCCTGGGCTTTATGCCATCCAGTGGACTTTCCCGTGGCTCAAAAATCAGACAAGTCATCACTAATACTGGATTGGCTGTCTGAAATGTGGGAAAGATTAAAAAAAAAAAAAAAAACACACAAACACCAAATGAAGGTGAAATAGGAGAGTTTTGAGANATTGGCGGTTTGAAAAGTGGGAAAGAATAAAAAAAAAAAAAAAAGCACACAAACACCAAATGAAGGTGAAATAGGAGAGTTTTGAGACAAAGATGAGTGACAATGGAAGAGACAAAGGAAGTGAAAGCAGCTGAAAATGCATGGTAAACAATCCAATAGAGTGTTATCTTCCTAATGTCATCAAATGCCAATACTATTTGAAATAACATGGTTACAATCAAGCAGACATTCTTATAATGTTCACGTAATCTTGTCTTCAAGGGCTCTGTTCAATACAAAACACTTCGTGGAGAATTTTTAAAGTGGTATTTTATTTCGAGTGGCAAATAGCGTTAGAGCAGTTCCTGAAGGATGGGCTTTCCCTGATGGGCAGAGTAGAGTACTTTCTCAAGTGAACACCACACCATGAGTTGAGGGAGCAGCAGTTCAATGGGTCAGTGCTCCCCTCTGCCCACTCCTTCCTTGGCTCCCTCTCCTCTGCAGGAAAGATGGAGCAGAAGGTGCCAGGAGGGGTCCTGCTGAGAGGTCCCACAATTGGCTCAGCACCTCTCAGAAGCTAGCTCCTGGCTCTCTGGGTTTTACTTTTGGAGCTGTGGTGAAGCTGCAGCCTTTTCAGTGTCTTTCCCTTGGCCACTCCACCTTTCCCAGCCATCTCCTTCTGGCTGGATCTCCCACTCCATTCTCAAAAGGTGCCTGACATCATGTCTCTCCCAGACTCCCAAATCTGCACAATTGTTTTGCCACACTACCAGTAAACTGTCTGCAATGCAGCAGGGGGAGAAGGTTTGCTGCCACAGGAGACACTTACCCACAAAGGGAGACGAGGAGTTAATAGCACAATAAGTGCAGAAGACAAATGGCCCAGTTTAATTTATGTCACCAAATACAGGAGACTCCAGTGGAAAGCATTAGACAGACTGAAATCCCCAAGGATCTGTTCATTTTCTCCTTGCCATCCATATTTCCCCAGCAGCACATGAGCCATCCTTTCCTCTTCCAGAAAAAAAATACATAAAGAACCACAGAGAAGATGCAGTCTGCTCCCCCGAGAGATAGTTTTTGAGTCCTCATATTTCCCATCCTTTCTAGACACGGGGAAGAAAAAGGGCAAGGTCTAGGAATAAGTAGAAGGCTATGTCACCCAGATGCAGTACGAAAGGTTATTCAAATGTACGCAGACTTACGCTGTAAGAGAGAAAATACACAATTCAGAGGATGCTGATTTTTCAAAGATCAGGATTTGTCTGGATTTTACTTACAACTGCAGTCATAAAGAAATAATCCGCCCATGATTCTCTAAAGATATGTCCCTAACTAGCCAACCGTAGTAAGAAACCGAAGGTCTTCTTTATAACCAGTAAGTAGCAGAGCACAGCTGCAGGTAGGGTACAGCTGATCGAAAGAAGTCAGACCCAATAATCATCAGTGCAGCACAGCAATGATGGGGAGGTTGGGTTAGGCAAAAAGTGAGCTCTTCGCACAGGCCTCCCCTTCCAAACAGAGGATGCAACGTGTGATCTCCATACACCCCTGTGTGCACCGCAGGAACGTTCACATGGAAGCTTCTTGCTGAACATGACAAAGGGCCACTTCTGATAAACCCCTGCAACACACCAAGTAGTAAAACATCTCTGTCTTGGTAAGCACTAAAACAAACACAGCAATCATAGAATCATTCAGGTTGGAAGAGACCCTTGGGATCATCAAGTCCAACCGTCAGCCCTACTCTACAAAGTCCTCCCCTACACCATATCCCCCAACACCACATCTAAACGACTCTTCAACACATTCAGAGATGGGGACTCAACCACCTCCCTGGGCAGCCTATTCCAGTGTCTGACCACTCTTTCTGGGAAAAATTCTTTCCTAATGTTCAGCCTAAACCTACCCTGTTGCAGCTTGAAGCCATTCCCTCTCGTTCTATCGCTAATCACCTGTGAGAAGAGACCAGCATCAACCTCTCTACAGTGCCCTTTCAAGTAGTTGTGGAGAGTGATGAGGTCTCACCTCAGCCTCCTCTTCCTCAAACTAGACAGTCCTTACACTTACTTCTAACTTGTTCTGACTGGGTTAATTTCACAAAATTTCTGAGGAAAAATCCATTCTCCCAGCCTTGGAAACGCTGCTCAGACTCACTTCAGCAGAGTTGCCAACTGAAGGGACAAAACTTTAAAACCATGTTCAGCATTGCTTATCGACACAACCCTCTCAATGCTCGGGAGGCAGAGAGGAGTGTTGCAATACAGAGAAGCTGTCACCTCAGGGCAGGACTTCCCCAGCAGCCCCGGCACCGCAGGGACACCCGGGCCTCCCCTCAGCCAGAACATGCGCAGCGCAGCACCGTGCTCACAGGAGGCTCCATTGACATCCTGTCTCACACCACGTACAAAAGAAAAGGGAATTTTAAAAAACCCACCTGATTTCATCCATTGCCAAGCTGGGAAAATAGGGGAATGCCAACTACGTAACCGTTAGAAATGATTCACCACACCTTCTACTTAGAAAAATTGTCTTTGCAAATGGATGACTACATCGATTTGGAAGTAAGAGCCAGCCGTAACAAACCCGTGATGGACCTTATCTTGTTGTGAAGAATTAAAGACAATTAATATAATTTTCTGTTTAACCACTAGTGTGTGGGTGGCTCAAGTCCATTCATATTTAGGCAAAAAGCACAGAACAGCTGCATTTTTTTGGTATTCCACACCAGCTGGATGACTCATGTGCTATTTCACCATCATTTTATTATGGGTATGTACTGGTGACGCCAACAGGGAGAGCTGTTTTTACCTTCCCCCTTCCCTCAGCCATTCAGTCCTAGCCTTGCCCCCTCTCCTCTACCTAAGCACACACATTTGTTGGCAGAAGGAGAAAGACTGAAGCGGATGAATTGGCCCCATATAACAGTCTTTATCCAGCACCTGTCCCCCTGCTCAGGCCACAGCACAGAGGTTTGTCCTGGCCTGAAACGGCAGCCAGGAGATGAGAACAGGAATGGGACTGGTAGGAACCAAGACTACCGGGCTCATCTTTTCCCATAGGTAGCCCTGACTATGGTCACTGACTGGATTGTGAAACTACAGCATTTTATGAGATTTACCTCTCAACCTGGGGTACTGCAGCAAAACAAGAGATAGAGGTTGGTTTAAAAAAACGCCAGAAGTGTAGGAATTATTGTTTGAAAAGGAAAGAAAAAAGATTGGTTTTGCTATTTTAAACTATTAATTTAAAAAACATATTTTAAAAAAATGTGACCTCAGACTTCAAAAAGTCTGGCTTACACAGCCAATTATATTTGAAATAGCAGTAGTAATAAATCTGAAAATAGGTCCTCTCTGTAAGAGTATTAATACTATTTCAACTTCTGTAAAAACATTCATAAACAGAAGTTTTTCTTCCAGCATCAGTGCACACACAGACTACAAGCCTTAAAAACACAACAAAAACGAGGAGAGGAATTCATTATTAGTATTTCCAGATTTACTATGTTAGGTGTTATAACATGGAAATAAACATTATGATTGAAGACAAAACAAAGGAAGCATAGCTAAACAAGCATGTCCTTTGACAAGAGCAATGAGAGAAATTCAACTTAGTATTTTGAAGTATTTTTTCTGCCCATAAAAGATCTAAGGAATTGACGAGTTTCAGATCACAGAAATGCTAGATCACTTGGGCATTCTCTTCAAGTCTAAATAGGAAATATGTTGGCAAGTAGAAACAACAATCATGGTATTGCTCAAATTCTTCAACAATCCAAAATGTCAAGTAATCAAAATGCCAAAAAGCAAAGTAATACAACATACAAAGGAAATACAGGAGCAAATCCATAGAGGACTTTCACATTCAAGAAAGGCTATTATGTTCATGCCAACACATGAAATTTGGAAAAAAAAAGAAAACAAATAAAAAGGGAAAAGAACCACCAAAAACCCTACCAAAACCTATTAAAATCACTGCAGAAAAGGCTGCTTGTCATTTCTGCTAAACAAAGTTTATGCTCACCATCAGGAATGGTGAAAAGACATTAAAGTCAAATCAAGAAGTGCAAAACTACAGTGTTCAACATACATTGTTTCCAGAAGGATTCACAATAGTTTAAGCTTTATAGAATAGAAAAAGCTGTGCCTCCCTTCTCTGTATTAAATGACAAGATACTCAAGTGCAGGGAAAGTGCAAACTCTAATTAACAGAATATTATACTGCACTGAAGTATTCTGTAACTCCACCCTTATTATCAAATGCGGTGTGTTTCAACACCGTAAGAACAGCTTTTAGAGAAGTGAAAACATTCACTTTTTAATAGTTTCATAAAATACAAAGCAATGGGGGTTGTGTTGTTTTCAGCAATGCCTATTGGTATCAGAAGAAAAACACAGGAATGAGCATTAGAGTGTGAGAAATAAAATTCAGCTGTCAAGCTGAAATCCAGCCAATTATTTTTTTTTAATGCATGTTGTTGGAACACTCTTAAATCTGTTTCTTGCTATGCCTGAAGGGTTTGAATATTTCCCCCCCCAGTTTCAAAGCTTGGAAATCCCCTCCGAACCCTTCTAAGCAGGAAGGCTTTTCTCAGTTTTGTGTGTGGTATCACTATGTACTCTGGATTGCGCACAATTTGTTTGTCTTCTGTTAAGTGCTTCTAGAGTTAACAAATAATCCAGGACAAATAATCACAAACTCCTGTGGCTGTAGCCTTCAGGGATCACAAACAGGAGGGTACTAGCAGGCACGCTGAGAACCTGCTGAGATATGCTGTGTGTTGCCTGTTCCTAGGCCTCCGTCAGCAGCAGGCAGTGACGCTGTGGGACTTGTTCCTGCCTGTATCAGGTGGCCCGGGGTCTGCCACAAGGTCCGTGCACATCCTGGACCTCAACAACCCAGGCAGCGCAATTCTGAAACGTCCTTCCTGAGCACACTTCACGTGGAGGGAGGAACAAGCAGTTTGTGCCACTGTCCTCAGTGGAAAAAAGTCCTCATCCTTGCGAGGCTGCCACCGTAAGTACAAGAGCATAGAAATGGACCATACCAAGCTTTTGTTTAAAACAAAAAAAACTTGCAAAGGCAGAAATATTTTGAATTCACAGTGCTTTCAAAACGTAAAACAGTATTTTTGAACCTTTTTCTCCTCAGGGCAAACCACCTAACAATGCTAAAACCAGGAAAAGATTGACTTGAATGCATGCTCAAATAGAACGTACCAGGCACTACAGAAAGACAATGGAATAATAAAAAAGCAGTGCATCATACATGCCATGGAAAAGACGTAATCCCAAGTAAGTGAGACAGAACAGCACTTAATTACAGACAGTCCACAGTATCCATGTGGAAAGATGCTACATGAGTATCAGACAGCTGAATATAGTTCCATGTGGCTTTCTCTGCTATGTTACTACAAACATCCGAAGCAAATCTGAACAAGGAGCTGGTCTAGCTGAAACACCATCACAAGAAAGCAAAACATTCTTTTTTATCTAGGTTTGTGCCCTGCTTACCATGGTGCTGTGCTTCCTTGTGTCCTGGCACCCTTGCAGGGGCAGGAATGGACAGCTGGCCAGGCAGTAAGGCTCATTATGCTAGGTTTAAAACCACTGTGCCACCAAATGCTTATGCTAACTAATATTTGCAACCTCAAGAGAAACAGCAACCGTTCCAGGGGACTGAATGGCACCACATGTTCTACCCCTACTTTACTATTTCTAGAGACAAGCCAGATAGTTATAAACCTATGCACCCAGCATCCATACACAGTAATATGGCTGAACTAATTGTGGGTTCAACCAGAGTGTTTGCACTAAAAATTGTGCGAACCCTCTGGAATAATATGTTCTGGTAGAGTTTAATGTGCACACCTTTTGCAAAAGAGTGTCTCTAAAAATTCTTTCCTGCTGTCAATGAAGAAGTAGGTAAGACAGAGCGACGTGGCATTAACTTGATTTTCAAACACACTGACACAAGGCTTCCTAACAAGCAACTAAACTACTGAACTAGCTGTAGCATTACAAAAAGGCAGAAAACTAAAAACAAAGGGTGATGCTAAAAAATTAGCAGCATCTTTCAAAGGTCCCTACCAATCCCCATTTATATGAAATATTTTACAGACATTTAGGAAAGGAGGTGGCACAGAAGCAGCCAAACAAATACAAACCCAACTTAAATTTAGCATCAGAAAGATGAAACAATGCATAATGTAGAAAGCGCGCACTTACATTTTACAGATTTCTCGATGAACTGTATGAACTCAAATGATCATCATAATGTAATGAAAACATCTGCCCAAATTGCTGACATTCTAAAACAAAACTAATCAAATCCTAAGATATAAGGCACTGGATAGGTAACATGAAATTATTATAACTTGTTAAGATATTCTAATTATCATAAATGATAACGAAGCCCTATTAAACAATTGCACACAGGCGGTTCCCGCATCAGAAGGATCTGTCTTTGAGCAGAGCTGGAGATCAGCTCCTCAACTGGGAGAAACCTTGGTCATGGACCAAATGATTGAACAGTAAAGGACCGTTCAACAATTCTTAAGTTCCAAGAGGTAACATTTCAACATATCTCAAATCAGCATGTGGTCACACTAACTTTACTTCAGAAGTATTATCACAGAACTTAGCAATATTCAGGGACAGCAAACACTTTACAAAAGGATGGCTGTGTATGCAGTCTGCACTGTGTAAACATGTCTCAAGATTCAACCCAGTGGAATGCATTAGCTGCAAGTACAGGACTGCGTGTCCAAAAGGTTCCTGATAAAATAATCCCTTTTAAAACACTTCTTAAAAAGCTACTCAGATAATTCAGATTAGTTTAATTCTTTAGTTAAAAGTTCCTGTTCTGATTTCTTATTTATGTTCCTGTCTGCCTCTGTGATCAGCTAATGAACAGGAAAAAAGAAGTATTTTATCAAGGTGTGGCATTCTTAAACCTTGGTGAAACTTTTCAATTCCTTCTATTTCTCTCAATTTCTCCTAATACGTTCCAGCTAATGCAAGGAAGATACAGAACCGAGAAAAATCACTGCATCAGCAAACATTTTTGTATTTTGCTTAGCAAGATCTTCAGATGATGTACAGTGGAAACAAGGTGACCAACTGGAATTTAACCAAGCAACTGGTATAAAAAAAAAAAATAAAACTTAGAACCAGATTCTTCTTGGTTGATTGCAAAAAGGGGAATATGAAGAATGTACCATGTTAGGAGAATTTCCAAATATAGAGGTGTCAAAGGAATAGTTTTAAAAGACTGTGGAGGACAACGAAAGATTGAAAGAAAGGAGCATTCTTGTGTTGCAGGGTGGTCTAATTTTGCTGCATAACCATTTGATGGCAGAGGAGACCAAGTGACCTGAACAAAATTCCAACTCATTCCTTGATATATGAATTGAGAAAAGGACTGTGGACCACCCCAGAAGATCTGACTCACGCCAAAGAAAGATTCTTTAACACTGAGGTAATTGAGGGAAACAAATATGTGCTGAATTCATGATGTTTTCATCCAGATCTATTTCTTACTGCTAAGGAAGCAGTTAAGTCTTTTAACCCCCTGCCAAAAGAGTCTGTGCTTGTTTGCTTCCATTATCAGGAGCCTCTGGGGTAAGGGAAGATGCAACAGAAACCCTAGAAAAATTCCAACTGCCTTTGCCTCTCACCACCCATTTCCCATTCAGTCTATCCTTTTCTGCACCTCTTCCTTCCTCCCAGAAGTTCTCTCCCCTCTGATACATCCTGTCACAAGAGTGTGACATCCACCCTGAATTCAAGAGAGGCAGGAGGACAGAAAGCAACCGAGATAAAGGCTGCAGCTTGGGCCATAGTGCAGTCAGACTCTGAGTACTCTACTACTGCAACAGTCTCAATGCCTGCCATAAACCATTACCTGTCTTTATTCAAAATGAAAAAAAAACAAAACCCAAACCCAAGCTCAGAAGTCTCTACCATCTTGAAGCCCAGGCTTAGCCCTAATCCTAACCCTGCCTACAGCTCACCACCCCTATATCACTCTTCAGAACTAACAGAAAGCTTTCAACCCATGCTGCCACCGTCAGGATTTTCATCCTGCCAGCACAATTCTTGCCAAAGCCAGTTCTGAATCCAAGTGCTGTCATTTTAAACCTAACCCTAACAAAGTGACCAACCTGCCACAGAACCAGTAAGAAGACTTCCAGTCATTCTCACCTGAGAAGAAACCACAAGAACTCTTCCTGCCCAAAACAGTCCCCATCCCAGTGCAAGATGCTTTGCAGCATTCAGCAACAGGCCAAATATTTGTGCTCTTACTTTAGAGGACAAATCCTTTACAGGGAATCTGATCCCTTTGCTGCAATGTGGCACGTATCTGGGAGGGAAAGGGGCACGTGAACCCACAGGAGAAATTCCACCCAGCCTCCTCCTTCCTTCCTCCCCTCAAACGTGTTTGCTCCCTAGCAGTGACTGGGAGGAGGTACCATGTACAGGAGCAGAGACAGAGGAGCTAAACAGCACAGGTAGCCTGGGCTGCGGCACGTACTGCACACAGCAGCAGCTCTTTGCTGGAAAGCAGTTTTCTCCTCTTCAGCACCAATCTTCTCAGGAGACAGAGCAGGCCTAACTGAATTAACGAGCCTTTCCTTTCCCCCTGAAGTCAGGCAAAGAAGCCATGATACCCAGGTGCGATGCTCGACAGCCATAATCACCCAGGCATCTCGGGGCAGGTAAGGGTAGCTCACCTGGGGAACAGCTCAGCTGCAGGCAATTTTTATTTGACTTTGACCACAAGTTGAGAGTGAACAAAGCAGGTAAAAGAATGAGAAGATCAGAATAAGAAGTTGGGAGTGAAGGCTCTGTCAGGTAAGGTTAGGGCAGACTGTGTCAGACATGGTTTTCATGGAGTTTGGCGTAGATAGGTCTTTTGGATGTACCATTCAGAACAGGACTGACATAATGCCACCCAGGGCTTTGGGACAAATCATGGAGTTGGGAAACATGCACGTGTGGAAGGAGAAGCAAAGCATTATAGAGAAGAAAAAGCATCAATCTGAAACTAAGACATAAAGCTTTATTTTCAAGGCTCTGTGGAAACAGCACAACCTCATTCCGTTGCAAAAATAACACTCAGATGAATTGATCACTTCCTCTACTCCCTCCAGTCTCTTATATTTTAGAAAAATAAGAAAACCCCCTTCACACACTTAGCACAGCTCTAGTGTGGGGACTTCACATACCCACAAACCCATCTCTTCCTGCTGCCTTGACAGCACATACATCTCTCCCATATGCTTCCTTCCCCCTGTGCAACAGTCCTTTCAGGCTTATCTGGGCTATGAAGTAGCCACCAAAGGAACGAAATTACTCTTTTGTATTTGAATTACACATTTGAGTATTTTAGAGAATCACCTGGGAGCAGCAGTGATGTGAAAGTCATCACAGCAAAAGTTGATTCTACCTCTCAGTACACCAATTATATCATCTCAGGCTCAACAGCACAGCTACCAATTCAATGCAGCCAGAGTAAACAGGCATCCAACTATAAACATCATATAGACATTGGTAGAAAAGGTGACAGTCTTGTTACAACTGTTTTCTTTCTGTGGCAGCCTGCAAGGTTGCAGGTCGCTGTATTAGATCATCGTGTAACATCCTAATAGAGCTTGCAGACCACAACAGACTACTTTTGGGCAATGCTCAACGAGCCAAATCTTTGCTCCTAATTTTCTACTCTGATCACATTTATTCTTAAATGAGAGAAATAAAATCAAATAAACTTGAACTGTTTCCCTGAATAATCATTCCATTGCAAGAAACACAGCGACACTAAAAAAAAACCTAGTTAGGAGAAAAGAAGGAATAGAAAGCTAATACGTTTTCTGTATGAATTGCGGCTACTACAAAAAAGTGACTTACTGGAAAATGGAAACCCCCCTCTCAGATATACTTGCTTACATCCTATTTTCAGCCTCTTCACCTAGTTTCCCCTCTGGAAAACCCTGGCTGCAGGAGAAGTCACACAGTCTGGCATACCTAAAATGGGCAGCATATTTTCATCACCACCCGTCTGCTTTCACAGCACAAAGGCAACTAAAAAGTCCCAAATTTATTTCTGCAAACTTCTGACACATCACGACACTGTTTTGCCTCTACACCCTCCCCATCCATGCTCAAAATGCGCCGAGGGAGTAGACTTTAAGCTGTTTGGCCAACATACTGAGCTCATCTCCACTCAGCCTCCTGTGACCACCTGCCAATAGGGAACCGAACAAGGCCCCAGACTGACATCAAAACTTAAAACAGTGTATAAAGTCTTTGTTTCATTACATTGCATTCACTTGATCAATGAGGTTCTCAAATTGGGTGAATATCATTTCCACTACT
This sequence comes from Nycticryphes semicollaris, assembly GCA_013400055.1. Taxonomy (NCBI): domain Eukaryota; kingdom Metazoa; phylum Chordata; class Aves; order Charadriiformes; family Rostratulidae; genus Nycticryphes; species Nycticryphes semicollaris. The sequence goes on along the minus strand of VXBJ01002629.1, from coordinate 935,436 downwards.
GCTCAGCTTGAGTATGAATGTCCTGTTACCCATAATTCCCTTCCCAAATTTCCCCACCTTCAACTGGATCTAGCCCTGGGTAGTTGACAAACTTAAAATTTTCAAGCCAGTAGTCACCACAGGGAATAGAAATGAAAATTTACAGACTAGACAGTTAACTGATTAAGGAATTAAAAGTTTTGTTGTTGTCGCTTTCGTTAATAAACCAACCAGAACCATAATTTTCACAAGAGCTTTTAGCGAACAGACAGAGTTAGTTGTACACTGTGCAATAAAACACATCCTTTTGTTTATCTTGTAATATTATAGAACACCAGTACCCACTCAATACTTAAAATTATTACTGCATTTTTAAGGCTAATTTTACTCCTCTGTACAATTCACAGCCAGGTCAGCTACAAGTCCCAAACAGAGGAGAAAAATCTGTATGAAAATTAGAGGTCTGGCTAACGAGCTGCATGTACTACAAGCACCCCAACACTAACTGTTTCAAGTTTCCCTACCTGTTAACACATGCACAAGGTGTCTGCAGAAAGCCTGAAGGACTAAACCTGCTGTCCTGTGCCAGCTGCAGCAAAGTGACATCAAGCCTTACAAAGGTAAAGTAAAACCCCCCTGAGATGTGCGGCGGGCTCCACCTAGCGGACCCCCGGCTTCATGTCAGGTCGCTACTGCTGAACCCACTGATCTCCACACACACAAAATGAGTAAGAAATAGAACCGTGGCCAAGATTTAGACCTATTTTATAAACACAACTGGAAAAAGATACATAAGATACTTCGGTATCTAACGGCCTATTAATGTTTAAAGCAAAGATTTGCTTTAAAAAGATCAGTAGCGTTTTCAAAGTACCCAAACATTAATTGCACATTAATCTCCCAGCCAATGAATCTCACAGTGTGCAAGACCTACCTGTGGACTTGTCTTTCTGAAAGTGTCAGTTCCATGTATCACATCCCTTATTATTCTTTCTCTGAGGTTATTATACTGCTCTTTGGTGAGGTCACTATCCTCCAGCTGATGGTTGCAAACAGGGCACTGTCCGCTGGAATAACAGTGAAACACGAAAATAAAAAGATAAGGACTTTTAAATAAGACATACCTTAAATTCTACTAACTTATCGAGTATTAATTTATGAGCACAAATCTTTACAAGAACTTCAACACAGTACAATCATCAGAAAATCAGTTGTACTCTTTCTGGGATGTATCCAAAACCTACTGAAGTCATTAGAAATATTCCTGTATGACTTAGCAAGATCCAGGGAGGCTACCTCAAACTTATTCCAAAATAAAAGTATTTATACAGCTATCACAACATAACTACCCTAACAGCACCTTGTCACCACTCGGTTCAGATTCTTAATCCATGATAAAATTTGAGGTGATTTAAGTTAGTTTAGCTCTCAAAGTCTGCAACAGAGTTTGCAGGCAGTAAGAGGCTACCTCTTAACCAAGACCATCAGCTTTAGAATTTTAAAACTCTAAAGGCTGAAAAAGGCTGTCCAGAATTTGGTGAATTGTCATAATGTATTCGAGTAACACACACACACACTTGCACATAATAACAACAATCCATCTTACAGTGAACAATCCCTGCCCTGAGGGCAGTGAGTTATGCTCTTCCTTCATGGGCTTCAAAAGCATCAGACTCTATGGGTGCTTTTACTTCAGAGTACACAACGCAAACAGGGTATTTTTGTAAACCACCAAAAAACCCTATAATCCATTGGAGACATTCTTACAATTAATACACTTTATAGTTGCCAAATTGCTACAAAAACACAGAACTAGGTCTCAAATATAGCACGGTTTTCTTAATGCCTGTAAATTCTTATTTTAAGTGTTACTCTAAGAGAAACACGGGGCCAAATTATCCCTGAGAAAACCTAACATAAAATCATTTTGTCTTCACTGAAAATCAGGTGGGAAGGGAGAACCTCTCCATCTGTACAAATTAACTGCAGTGTGTGAATAGTATCAGTTCTCAAGAAAACATCCATTTACACTCCAAAGCTGCTCTGTTAAACGTTGTGCTAAACAACAGTATTGTAAAGCCAACCAAAAAAAGTGAGTCTTTAACTCCTAAACAGTAAACAAATAAGCTGCCCAATAAAAGGGCAGCTCTTATTTTTCTCTGCATTTTTCTGTCTTGGCTCTGCTTAGCATAACTCCTTTCCAAATGTGCATGCTGGGTCTTGTTTAATGCACAAGAATGAGTTGGGAACTGGAGTTTGGGAAATGGTATATACACAACAAAGGTTCGTATTCTCAAGGACTAAAATACAAGGAAAGGTATTTTTTATATTTATGGAAGAAGAGTTCAAGACAGAATAATCAAGACAACACCTCACATTTAAATAAAATGTTGCATTTACCTGTCTTTAATGTTGGTCAGGTGTCCTCTCCAGTTCCCCCCTGGTATACTAATGTGTACAGAGGGAAAGATAAATAAAAACATTAGATTCTTATTTAACAATAACTAAATTACAGATAAAGAATAATTCTATTTTGGTCAACATTGAGAAATAAAAGACCAGTCAATCATCTACCCTGCAAAGAAATCATACAGAGATTCACATATAATTTAGGCACACAGAAAATACAATACGCAGAAAACTAACACCATCAACCTCCTCAGTCCCCCAAACTGTCAGGCTGCAACTGACAATTTTTAAGTTGTTACCCTACACACTCATAAAGCACCTCAGAAAACAGACAGGAAAGCAGCAAGAATTAAGATTTCCATGCAGATGTCACCCTGACAGCTTAAAAAAAGATATGGTCATACAAAATGCTGCATCAAGGCTTTTTGACTCAACATTTTTACCATCATCACCACCACCACCACAGCTGCCATCACGCTGGTGTAAATACTCTTTTTTGCCCACAAAATCCAAACCAGAACAGGAATACCCACACCAACATGCAATTGCAGACACCTCTCCCTCTGCCACTGTGTTTATTATCACAGGCTGCACAATCACACATGCCGTGGACTTCAGAATTACCATCCTGCTTCTGCTCTCCTTTCCCAATTCTCATGCTGATGCACAGTGGTTCTTTAGTTTTCTTACAAAGAGGTAGCAGAAAATACTGCGTTTCTTTGTTGCGCACTCAGGTGTCGGTGTTGGATCTCGCTCTGCTCACTACTAGAAGTCAGTGTTGGGCTGACTTCTCTGCTTAATGTACCACCAGTTTCCTTTGTCAACAAAACTTACCTCCCATTCTGCATTGGTTTTGCAAGACTAAAAGTGATAGAAGTTACCAAATCCCCAGCTCTTTCCTCTTGGGAATTCCATGTAAACTGCTTACATGTTTTCAACCACCAGCATATATTCAAGTTCAGCACTAACAATTGGAATGGACAGATAAACCTGAGCATTTTGTACAGGTTCACAGCTAAAAAGCCAGCTGGAATTACTAATAACCTCACTTAATCCCTCTATTATGGACTCTGTTTCTTCTCGTTTGAAATGCTACTTCCTTTAGGGCAACACCCAACATCAATCTCAAAACATGAGCCTACCACAATCTTTCATGAATTGTTCTAACAGTCAAACACAGCATTAAACATAAGAAAACAGGAGTTTGACTAGCTTCAGCTTGCAGCACTGGTTTGCCACTATACACAGGCAATGAATAGCTCCTCAATACACTCACTGTCCCTGCATTCTCCTTGCCAAGGACTTTTTACTACATTGAGTTTCCAGCACATGCAGCACACACCAACAGGTAAGTTCTTCTCTACTCACCGGGAAAACAGCACCTCACGATAGATTTTCTTGACTGAAGCCTACTCTGTCTGCTCCCTAGCTGTTCCCAGTGGAAAAAAAAGAAAATAGCTGGGGAACAACAGTATAAACTGTTCTAATAACAGTAGTGCATTCCCACAGATATATTTTCCATCCAGGAAGACTAACTTGTAAAATGGCTGTGTCGCTCACATAAACCAAAGCCAACAGTTAAAAAAAAAGTCACAGATGGGCTCACATACAACAGCACGACAAATATGCAGTGGGCTCATGCACACCATAACTAATTGTTATTTGCAGAGTCTGACAATTACTCATGAAAACGAGCTCCATAGCCTGCTAATGAGATACTGTGCCTTGCTATTGAGATCATTCCTCTCCTATTATTCTACACAAAGTCAACACTTAATCTTCACTTAACCTATGCTACATTTCCTGGACCTTTCCTTTAAAAAGAGAAACTACCTAATTTTCAAATAACTTACTACTTCTACAGCCCAAGAGTTTATAGGAGAAAAACCCCATACCTGTCAATATTCCTTATGTACCAACTTCAGAAAGAGATGAAGTTGGACATTTTGGACAGCCATGACACACCACAATTTCCTACTTTCCGTACCAAGGAATATTTAACAGGTAAAGTCTTTTAGAAAAGGTGAAATCAGTAAGAACTTTACCCTTTTACACTAATTTTGGAGCAAAAAAAAAAGATTTATCTTTTCATGACAATGTCTCTCTCATGGAGAAGCAAGAACAAAAATGAGATGTTAAAGGATCTTATTAGACTTGATCTGTGGAATAATCTAAACCCCATCGTCATGAACTGGAGCTTGCTATTGAAACATTATTTACCTTTCAAACCATAGCTTTATACTCCTCATAAATGTTTTGTGAGGGTATATTTGGTTCTCTCTCAAATATGAGAGTATACCAAACAGCTCTTTTTGTAACTCAGCACCTTTCATACCCCTGCTGAAGTCAAAAAAGGCCTGCAGAACATCCAAGGTTGGGACCAAATCCTTATCCAGCATTTCGTGGTAGAGTTCAAAGGCAAGGTTCATTTCTTGGTGACGGCTGGCTGCTTTGATACAAGATTCATAGTTTGTCCGTGAAGGAGTCATAATCTTTTTTACTTCTTCCAAAAGAGTCAAGGCCATTCTCCATTGATCTGAATTACTCAGCCCCTTGATAAGAAGGTTGTAAGCCCCACTTTCTAAAATCTTAAATCTGATTTTCATTATGTCATACACATCGCGAATTTCTGAAGTCTGCCCCTGCTGGACACACAATGTCAAATATTTGAGCAACAAATTATATGCAACGTCACCCTTTCTCTTTGCCACATGGGTCAGCAAGGACTTAGCCACATCAATGGGGCTGTTGTACCTGACCATACTGTTAAACATCACTTCTTCAAATATTTCAGGTGATTGAAAGCTTTCCCTCAGTTTGTTCCATTCTTCAGCCTGCAAAGGTTTCTCTGGAGGCTGTACTTTGGTAAACTTATATCTCGACACACCTTGACTTGTTAACTGTTTCTTTGGCATTCCAACAGAGGAAGAAAAGCGGAGCTTCCCTTCAGCTATTTCTTTAGTCTCCTCATCCCATCCTTTTTCTTCTTCACGATCAATTTCAGACTTTTTCTTGGTAGGAAAGGCATCAGTTCCTTTGGGATCCGCTGGTAATGCAGTGCTGGCAGATGTCATAAAACTGAAATAGCTAACCTTTTCTCTGTTTGGGATGCTGAAAGCGACAGCAAACAGTTGGTGGCATCTTGAAACAGGCCAGAACATACGACATTTCCACAGCAGAGCCTGAAAACCCTGTTGACAAGTTTGAGAAAAGAGTGCCATCACAAGAAGAAATTACCTCACTGTATCTAATAAAGTTATAAAATGGAAAATGCAGTTTGCAAGAGGAAGTTTATTATAAAAGCCCAAAGACTGCCAAGCTGTATAAGCTTCAGTTTCAAACTGCTTGTTCGATGAGTTCTTTTTTGTCTCTTATGAAAACAAAAAATGGCAAAATCTTTTTTCACATAAATCAACTTCTTAGACTGTGAGAACATTCATCCAAAATGAGGGGATCTTTCTTTCTAGAGAAGATGTTTTGCAGGTTTGCAGCTTATCATTTCTGTTTGATGGTTACTGTACACTGTAAAGATGAGATAAACACTAAGTATGTTGTATGGAGAGAGGTAACTCTGATGCAGTTAGGCAAAAAGTACAGGATTTTTTCTTCCTGCCTTCACCCAAGTCGAGTCAGAAGGCTTCCTAAAAATGAAAAATAAAAATAACACTGCAACATCACAACCTGCTATGTGCTTCCCTGCTATATTTATGTCTGCATGCTGGCAAACTCGAATTTCAAGGTACCTCGACAATTTCTGGCGAAGACTCCCAATCCTGACCCTTCAGGCACCCCCAGCACAAGTTTCCTACATTGGTTCCCTCATGCCTTTTAACCTCTGACAAACTTCCGTTTAACCCGTCTCCTCAATCGCAAACCCGGTAATTTCCGCGAAACCCCACGCTTAAACGTTAGGTTATAAGTGCAAATACCGGGAGGTTCACCAGCAGCTGCTGCGGCTCACGAGGCATCTTCAGTGCCTCCTGTCCCTTACTGCGGCCCAGCACGACCGCGCCCACAGGACTACAACTCCCAGCGTGCACAGCGGCCAGGCCATCGCAGCACGCCGCCTGCTGGGAAAGTCGCGCTCTCTCTCTCCCCCCTCCCCCCACACCCCTTACCACGCCAGAACGTAACGAAACGCGGTCCTTGCACGGGCTCCGCCCTCACCCTTTCAGGGCGAGCCTACCCTGCTCTGTACGCGGCGGCCATGGGCACCTCGG
>VXBJ01002629.1:909717-928423 GCA_013400055.1 Nycticryphes semicollaris | reverse complement strand
ATGGGGGGAGGGGGGGGTGAGCGTCTCCGTTTCGGTGTGCAGGCCTCAATAGGGGCCCGACAGGTCTTGGACTCGTTCTGTGAAGAGACAAACTTCCCTTATTTTAGGGGTTAGCGGCAGACGGGGTGCGGCTGAGGAGGCGTGTGGTGCTGTAAAGGCCGGTTGGTCTGTAGCATATACCCCTGTGAGAGCTTTGGCTGGGAACTCTCTTATTTGTAAGGGAGCCCCCAGAGAGCTCGGTATAACGATATCCTTAACTAACGCTACAGCGCGGAGGGTGGGTTTTGTGCTGCTGCTCGCAGTAAGCAGTGGCTTCAACGGTGCTACCACTAAACCAAGAAGGCTGCTGCTTTGTCAGACATAAGCATGTGGCTGTTACAGTCACATACCCTACAGAGAATCTGGTGTGTGCAGTGTCTGAAAGAGATGCTTTATAGATCCTCAAATAGAATCTGTGTGTGACATATTTGATGCATCTGTTATATTATTTACAAAATAGGCCTCTACTCCATTCATTTCCACCTCATATTTGTGAAACTGAACAGCACAGATGGATAAGCCTCACTGTTAACTTACTTTTTTTAAGCTCCTAGTTAGATTAAAACTCTGGACTACAACAAGAAAATTCTTTTCTGTGTTAATCAGCCAAAAAGAGTGAACAAGAGCTAAAAGATGAAGAAATGGAATTGTTCACAAAATATTACATGGAGTGGAAAGGAGGAAGAAAAAGGGACAATACGTCATACACAAACATACCACGATTTTACTACAGGGTAAGTGAGGTATCCAGATAGACCTCAGCAAGAGGCTACTCTGTGTTGCAAAGACAGTCATGCTTATTCAAAGGGACACTTCAGCTTCAGAAGCGTAAGTAGATTGAAATATGAATCATGTGGATTGTTAAGCGTATTTTTTTCATTTTGTACAATTGTGGATTTTAGGAGTTTCAAATAATTACTAAGCATCTCATCAAAGGCCGTGAAATAGTTTGCTAATCAGGCAGTGGCCTTGGTTTGATTACTAAAGATAGGAAGTCCTCTTTCAGCAAAACTTCCCGTTTTAACTAAATTTTGACATACTGGTGTTATAAGTGCATATCTTCCCGTTTCTGTTTAGAAGTAGTGGGATGCTGCTTTATGAAAATGGTGGGTCATTAGTCTTGCAGTCTAACGATAAGTCTGCTGCATGCGTCATGCAGCAGATAAGTGCTTGATCCAGCATCTTATGTGTGAGATGAATCAGATTGGGATGGGGGAATTAGACATCTTGTTGTTGTTGGCACTTGTCAACTTGACCTCTCAGCTGCTAACTGTGCGTGGTCCCATATTCTTCAGGGTCATGAGTTTCTGCCAATTAAGTTTTCAAGTAGCTATGCTTCAGTTGATGAATACACACACAACCATCCAAGTTCTGGTAGTGCTGGACAGTTTTGCATGTAAACATTGGCAGAACTTTCATACTGAGTGTTCTTCTGTCTGTTTTGTTGGCCAAAACAAGTCTAGTTGACATTCACACAAACACAGTAGTAAATGTCTTTTATGTGTGAGCCCTACTGTCTTGCAACTGTGGGAAAGTGCTTACTGTATAGGTTATCAGTTATGAGGTAGGTCTCTGTTTCTCATGTTAAAGATGTCCTGCTTTAAATAAATATTGCAATATTGAAGTAGTTTGAGACAACATGCAAGGCCCAGTAGAAGAAGCTGGTACCATGCAGCTTTCTTGTAGACAAGTAGTTATTTTCTGTCAAGTAAACAGCTTCATCAGGGTGTGTGGATCAGGACTACCTAAGACCTCTTGCTAGATATGTAGTTTTTCCATGCTACCAAAATGTACAGAAAATTAAAACGCCACAATGTTTCTAGCTGCCAGCTGAAGATGAAGTCTTGCTTCAGAAATTAAGGGAAGAATCAAGAGCAGTCTTTCTGCAAAGAAAAAGTAGAGAGCTGTTGGATAATGAAGAGCTGCAGGTAAGAAAATACTTTCTGTATGTCTCGCTAATGACTTCAGGCAAGACTTCCCCTTCCCGCAGAGTTTGATTATCTCCTGTAAGGTCCTTTGTGTCTGGGGGCATGTTGGCTGGTTGTGACACACTAGCTAAAGCTGAGGTGCTGCATAGTCTTGGGCTGGTAATGCCAGTGTAAAGCTTCCTTGTTATGAAGTGTATGAGGACTAAATCAATGGCTTTTGGCTTTCCAGCACATTCCAACAATTGCTGTAGTTGTCCCAGAAGAAGAAAGAAGCTCTGGTTACGTATCACTGAGGGAGACTCTAAAGATGGCCGAGTTTAGTGTAGTACAAAGACAAAAGGGATGTGACCCTAGAAAACATAGTGAGAGAGAGAGTGCATGTACCGCAGTTTAGAGCAGTGGAAATACTGCTTGTTTGCTTTTCTGGCTGAACTGACAGTGTGTACTGATTAACTGAGATCACCTTGCAGCAGAACCACGTTTTTGCTGCATTTCTTATATGTTCTGTCTTAAGCACATTGACATCTCCAGAGAGATGCTTTCTTAACCAAATATAAATGCCTTCTAAGAATCTGTGGTTTCTACTGGACAAACATCAGACGTCACCTATGATTGGGGAAGAAGCGATGATCAACTATGAGAACTTCTTGAAAGTTGGTGAAAAAGCTGGACCTAAGTGCAAGTAAGGCTTTGTTCTCTTGCATATACTTACCTTGGGTAAACCTAAGTGCTGCTGTAACTTTCAGTTGCTAAAATAGGTGGAAACAGTTTAACAGTGAGATAAAATCATGTTCATGTAGTTATTGATGAGCTAGTTGATTTTTCATCCATGCAAATATTTATTGCCCTACATCTCTGAGGGAACTTCTGATAGAGGTGTCTGCAAGAAGAAGAATTTCTCATCCTTATGAGTGTTTTTGTGATGTGAGTGGCCAGTAAACAGCTTATCTTGTATTTGAAGAGGAAATATGTCTCTGGTGATATTGCCAAATCTTCCATAATACTTCTGATGGAAAATTTCCTCCCAGATGTTCTGTGTACATCATACAGTAAATATTCCTTCTGTATCTACTGTTGGAGATTGCTGTTGTGCATGTAGCTTTGTGATTGAGTTTTGGGATGAAGCAGATCAGTTTTCAGTACTGGCAGTTCCTTTTGTGTGCAAATTGTTGTAGAAGACTGGCAGCTACAGAATATATAGCACTAAAGAGAAATTAAATTGAATGAAAGCTCTCCAAACTCCCATATCACTGAAGAGTCTCATGAGCAGCAGAGACAGATAGATTTGATTGAGTTTACCATTGTTACTTGGTAGGATCCCACTTGATGGGTGTAGTGTAGTCAATGAATGTCTTTGAACGCATTCTGTATTGTTAAAAGAGTCTTTAAATTGTCTGTGGGTTTTGGATGCTGTAACTGGATCTGTCAGTGCAGTGCAATCAGATGCATGGAAGTGCTTTGTGTTTATGTCTTACAGGCAATTCTTCACAGCCAAGATCTTTGCTAAATTACTCCATAACGATCCTTATGGAAGGATATCCATCATGCAGTTTTTCAATTACGTCATGCGGAAAGGTTAGGTGATGCTTCTCCTGTGTTAATGATGAGTACCAGGCCTGTTTGCAACAAACAGCAAACCCAAAAGCTGCAGGACGGGAGACTTGCAGAGAAGTCTGTGAAAATTGTATACATTTCAAAAAAGGCCTACACAGATGGACACAACAGAGATGCCTTCAGAGCTCTTTATTTCATTTGCTTCACCCAGAATTATTACGTCTTTTGTATTTATGGTGATACCTTCTTTTCTCAAAAAAAACCCAAAAAACCCAAAACAAAAACCCCCAAACAAACTAGTCACAGACTAACAAAAATCCCCACCAAATTTACAGACAGGAAGCCTTTTGTCCTGTCCCATCTCAATCAGATTTCGTTTTCAGACTGTTGTCAATGTAAGGTCCCATTGCACTGTTTGTTTGCAAGTCTCTCTGTGGTCAGTTGAGTAAGAATCCTTGTTTTTGCTGGCTTACACCATTGGAATTGCCGAATAAGGTTAGTCCAGTAGGCTGTCTGTGCAGTAGCTGAGATAATTCCTATTGTCTGTTGTAGAGCATTCCCTGTGAGGGCTAAAGACCAGGCCAGGTATTAAAGGAAAAGAAGACTTCTATTTCTGTAGGAATTTCAGTTAATACTTTAGATTGGAATTGGTGACTTGCATCTGTATTTACTGCTAAATGTCCTTCAGTTTGGCACTGGAAGGAAAGTACCAGATGATGAAGAGACTTGCTTTGCAGCTGCTTGAGCTCATACAAATTGGGGCAGTTCAGTTCTGCATTTCACCTTGTTTTACTGAAGCTCATGAAGTGCAGCGTCAGCCTCCAGAGTGGTACCGCGGCCAGGAAGAGGCCATATCACCCTCATCTTAAAACATCTTAAACTTCTGTGCCTCAGGTGCCTGATGGTGTTCTCTAACTGGCTGAACTCAATGAGCTTTTGGGGTTTTTCTTTTATGTGCCTATTAAAGTTTTAGGAATGGCTGCATGTATTCACGTGCTTGTGCTGAACATGTAGCTTCTGCCTTTCTCCTACCTACAGCCCGAGAATTTCCTACAGTCTGCGGGTTACAGCCTTTCCTCCTCCTTCTTAATGATCTATACAGCCCTTCTGGGAGGGGATGAGAGAATGGTGAAGCATTTCCCAAAGCACCATTGCCTCCAGTAATGCTTTCCCCTACAGTAGGCAAGGTGATCATCTCTTGGCTTTGTCCAAACAAGTCAAGCCTAGTAAAAGTGGCTTGAGTCACTTTGAGGTGCATGATGCCCCTACTTTTAAACCTCAGCCAACAAAGAAACAATGTCACTCTATAACCTCTGTTATAGAATCATAGAATTGTCGAGGTTGGAAGGGACCTTTAAGACCATCCAGTCCAACCACCAATGTAACTCTGATAAAAAGCCGTCACTAAGCACTATGTCAACCCATCTTCTAAATACTTCCAGGGGTGGTGCCTCAAGCACTTCTCTGGGCAGCCCATTCCAATGCTTGATAACCCTTTCAGTGTAAAAATTTTTTCTTAATGTCCAACCTGAACCTCCCCTGGTGCAACTTGAGGCTTGTGACTTGGGAGAAGAGACTGACCCCCGAGTCGGGGAACTCAACCCTGAGTCTGCTTTGACAAGTGCTTGTCTTAAAGAGATAAATGTTGGGATGAAGCACAGCTTGCATTCTGTAAGAGGAACTTTTAAATGGTTTCTTCATGAAATGGAAGTTTAATTTAACGTGGAGTGTGTGAATAATTGTTTTTATGCCTAATCTGTACTCCATCTCTGTTACTGTGTTTTAACAGTACATTGTCCCATTGGCTGATTACTGCGCCTTCTCATTGCAAAAATAGGTGCTGGTGCTATTCTAATTCTTCTGTTGGAACTCAGAGCTGAGGGCAGGACCTTTGGCTGTAGCTGCAGCATCTCATGCTGTGCAAGGGGCTGTAGCCATCTGACAAGCAGTCTGTGTGTGACATTGGATGGCTGTTTGTAAGGCAGGGAAAATGTGCCTCTACATGTATCCAGGTCAGTGAGAGAGAAGGAATCCATGTGATTCCATGTGTCAGGTAAAATGCATTGTCTGCTTGGCCATTTCTCACTTATAGTTACTCGAAGGCAGTCTTGGCCACAACCTACCACATATGGTCAGTGAATCTTGCCAACTTTGAGATTGAAATGACATTTCTAAGCAGGACTGGTATGTACCATGGCTTTGCCTAAATTTCAAAAAAAATGAGAAAACAGAGGCACTTAACATCCAACAGTGCCTTGTAGCCTTTTGAATAATGTTGAGTTTTGGTGAGGCATCAAACCCCCCCTAGTTTTCTTGCATTGTAATTCTGTTTTCTGTTTTACAGTATGGCTTCATCAGACAAGAATAGGTCTCAGTTTATATGATGTGGCAGGACAGGGCTACCTCAGAGAATCTGTAAGTAAATTCTTGATTAACTTAATGTCTGCCTTTACTCAAATGACAGAGCATAAGAAAGGCTCCAATTTTCTTTCACACATCTCATAAAAGCTCGTATCATAATCTAGATTTGGAGTGGGCACATTTGTTTGGATAAGTAGCAGTCTCCATATTCTTGAGATCCAGTGGTGAGAGTGCTGCTAGCCTTTTTAACATGTGGGTAATTCTCTGAAAAGTAGATTGTGGATATCAAGGTTTCATGTCATTAGCACTTTAACTAGATTTAGTTGGAAATAGTAGAAATCACAAAAAAAGGATGGCTGGAGTTCGCCTCAATGAACTACTCTCCTGTTCTAACAGTAGTTAATATTATAAAATAAAATAAGAAGGTTCTAGTTACTACTGTATTAAAAATCTGTTAAAGAATATTCATTAATAGGATAATCTGATTGGGAGTTAATGCATTGGTATTTGAAAGAGGTACAGCTAAATGCATTTATATTTACATGTATATATCATTTCCTTTGTTAACACTGCTTTATTTGTTGACCAATTCAGTCATGGCATCACACGCCCATGTCTATGACAGGATTTCTTGCATGGAGATGGAAGCTTTTTTACCTGCTTTAATGCTCCTTTCTGCATTGTTGCAGGATTGTCTTTTTAACAAAATACACTTGCAAGTCAGGGTTGAATATAGCAAACAATATATATATGCAACAATAGTAGTGTTTTCTTTCTTAATTCTGCAGGATTTAGAAAACTATATTTTGGAGCTCATCCCTACTTTGCCACAACTAGATGGCTTAGAAAAATCTTTTTACTCCTTCTATGTCTGCACAGCAGTTAGAAAGTTCTTCTTCTTTCTGGATCCTCTCAGAACAGGTAGATCCATATTTTCAGAATTCTTAACACATGGGAGTATTTTCACTTTTAAGATGTTTCCACTGAAGCTACTTGTGTTTTCAAAGTAGTTTGTATTTGTCTTTGTAGGCTTTTGTTCAGCTATTTTGTATTTGAAAATTAATCTCTGCTGAAGACCACGAGTCTTTATGTGGGTCTAATGATTTACTTCTACAGCTGATGAACTTCCATGAGATGCCCATCAGTTGTGGTATTAGAGAGTTATCTGGTACAAATTGACAAATAAGGTATTATTTCATCATAATGCATCACTAGCAGTAGCTAATTTTATAAGCATTTAGGATGAATAGCAAACACAGTAATTAACAACAGAACTGCTTGGCAGAGCATCCACAGGGATGGAACTGCTGAAGAATGCTTATTGTGATGTGGGTGTGCTGCTTCTGGGATAAAATTTGTGTGCACCATGTAAACTCATTAGAAAAGGTTTGCAGTTATGGCTGCTAATCCTTATTACAGATGTAGCTCCTTGGGACCACAGTTTGCTTTTTCATATGCCCTTGATTTAAGTCACAAATTGCACGCGTTCTCAAGATCTAGCTGTGCCACTCGAAGTCGTCAGAGTTGTGTGAGCAGCAGCTTCCGGCAGAGGTAATTGCAAACATGTAGAGAGGGGGTGTGTGAAGTTAAAATGCCGTGATTTTGCACAGCTGTTGTTGAATATAGCAAACAATAGTCAAAGCTACACCAGCAGAAGTGTGTTCTGCCAATTTAGCTTTGTGTCACATCGGTAGTTTCTGAAGATGGAAAAATATCACATCACTTAAGAGACTTTATTATTCCAACAAGTGTTTTAAGTTTGCTTTCTTTGTATTTTTTTATTTTACATTTTGAGTTGAACACCTGTTACTTTAATCTAGTTTTCTGGCTTTAAGACTTCAGAATAAATTCTCTTCTGCCAATATCAAGCTAGTTTTATTCCATCATTTTAAAAGCTATTTTAATTTTATCTTTTAATTTCAGCCTTATCCTTGATGTCAGAAGTTGGTTTTGTTTTTTTAAAAATGCATAATATTTCTGCTCAGAACACTTCTTTCTTAAGTTCGACCCCCTAAACGAGAACAGTCAAGTGGGCATGTTGGCTGGGCAACTGTTAAAATGTGTTTTCCTTTTCTTGCTGCAGGGAAGATAAAGATACAGGATATTTTAGCTTGCAGCTTCCTGGATGACTTACTGGAGGTAAAGATCTCTTAGCATATATTATTGTATTTTAATTTACTTTTTTTGAATTCTAACTTTATGTTTCGCTTAGTTAAGGGATGAAGAACTTTCGAAGGAAAGTCAGGAAACAAATTGGTTTTCTGCTCCTTCTGCTTTAAGAGTTTATGGTAGGTTCCTTTACATGTGAACACTTCCTTCCCCCACCCCTGCCTTTTCCCTCTCCTCTCTGCCTTGTATGATGTAGTCACATTCTTAGCATTATTTTTCCTCTTTTTTTGTCTCTTTAAAACCTCCTGATAACTTGTCTTTTCAACTCCTATAGCCGTCCTTTCAGTGTATCTTCCTGCCTTTCTTGGCAGCTTCAGTTGTCCACTGTTGTTCTTTACCATGGTTTTATCCTCTGTCATTTTGCGCTTGTTGCACAAGGTACAAGATTGCTCTGTCACCTTCTTTTTTTTGACTGTCCTATTCATACTTTTGCATGACCTTTATCTCTTTTTTTTTTTTCCCTATGCTTACAGCAGATCCCTTTAAAATATTATGCTCTTAGCCTTCTGCTCCTTTCTCTGTATATACAGCCTTTACTTTGCTGCTTCCCCCCAGCCATGTGCTGTGTTGCTTTATGATGCTCTGTGACTATTACTGTGAATCTAGCATATTCCCACTTAACTGCATTAACTTTATGATTAAATAAAATAAAAGTTCTAAAAGTGCTGAATTTTCTTTCTCTGTTGAAACAGTTCTTTGCTGACACGGGTTTATTATGCTTTGCCCTCTCTATCTTTTCCCCAGGCCAGTACTTAAACCTTGATAAAGATCACAATGGCATGCTCAGCAAAGAAGAACTGTCCCGCTATGGAACAGGGACTCTGACAAACGTATTCTTGGACCGTGTCTTTCAGGAATGCTTAACTTATGATGGAGAAATGGTAATCTTTTTGCTTTGTTCACAATATAAAAACTTCGGCTTATTGAGACAGCAAATATGTCATCATGAGTATCTTTAAAATAAAGAGTGGCTTGAGGTGAAGTAACTGTTGTTTATCGTTATGCGCACAGATGACCATGCAGCAGATAAGAAAATTAACTTTCTTCACAGCAAAGTGATTGTTGCTTGTTTTCAAAGGCAGAGGTGATACAAAACCCAGACAGCCTGGGATAAAGTTTCTTGCAGATTTAATAACAAAGTCCATGTTGAAAAAGCGTAGAGTTGTAGCAAGGCTTTTTAATTACATGTAGTTCTTTAAAGAGAACCAAAGACAAGTGGCACGCTTGAGAATTAGTGCAAGTTTGCTAACGTGTCCACTTCTTCATGAAGACAACAGGGTTTTTTGTTGCAAGGTTTCCATAAGCTGCGAAAAATGGGAAGACTTAAATAAATCAGAGTTAAAATAAAAACTTACATTTATTTTGAAATCTTTACTTAACGTATTGCTCCTCCTGTTGTCTGCATTCAGATGAGTGAAGTCTAAAAGTGATAGGATTTCTATCCTTATTACAACAATATCTTGATTGGGAAACTAATAATCAGTACTAATGGAAAAGAGAAGAGTGATACACGTTTGTGAGGTCTACTAATACTTCTACCACGTGATTTATCAAACTACCTACTCTGGTCTAAGGATTATACACTTAATTGGCCATATAGTTCACCGTTTGGTAACAGTGGGCTTACTGCCACTGGATGTTTAATTTGTGGTAATAAGAAACTTTTAAATGGCTTTTCTTCACTAATTGTGTATGTTCAGCAGTCTAAGGGTCTATTAAACGTTGTTTAAAACTACATATTGTATGTGTCATTTGGATTTATGCTTGGAATCCTGGTTTACCTCTAAAGTGGCAGGATTTCCTATCATCATCAATCATTAAAAACTAACTTTTCTGGTCATGTTGGTGGTAGCAGCCATTTTCTATTTCATGTTGTCTTTTTCAGAAAATAAACTAATCCCCTACAATGAAATAGCTGCCAATTATAAAGTTCCTGCTTGCAAAATCAATTGAGAAAGAAGACTGTAATAAACATGATTGTATCTACTTTTAGGACTATAAAACCTACCTGGACTTTGTGCTTGCATTAGAAAACAGAAAGGAGCCTGCAGCTCTGCAATATATTTTCAAACTGCTTGATATAGAGAACAAAGGATACCTGAATGTCTTTTCCCTTAATTATTTCTTTAGGGTAAGTCTCTTTATACAGGTAGGCCATTTTCTGTGTTTATAGTGTTATAGCCTGTGTGCTTCTGCATGCAGATCCGCAGGAAATCACTTTAAATTACGAGTACCCACTGGGAGGCTGGTAACTACTTCTAAGAAGATTTAAAATATTAAAAAAAAAATATTCCAAAACTTGGAAAGAATTCAAAAGGTATTTTCAGTGTTTTATCTGCAGTTGAAATTAACTGTTTTGGTTTTGTTTAGGAAAAATATTTTCCATTGATTTTTTTTTTTTTGTTTTAAATTGTCTTAAAATTGCCTAATGATTACCTATTAAATTCTTCATGATGGTTCTAATTGGTTATTGCCCATGGTTTTAATTTCCACTGTAATCCTGAAATTCAGTAGAAGAAATGAAAATAATGAAATGGCAGCGATGGGCCTGTACAGCTGTGGGATTTTTCGTTCAATTTATTGACTGCAAAAAGCGTCTTGCATTTTTCATATTATGTTTTTATCTGTTGCTTCCAGAATAGATTTAAAATAAGCTTATTTTTTTTTTAGTTCTATTAAAATTAACCTAAGCCTTCCTCCAAATTGTGTTTTGAGTGTCAATGGTTGGTTTGTTTCACTTCTGGCTTGTGGTGGTTTTGGCTTAGGGGGAGGCAGACTTTTTTTGTCTTGGTTCTATGTTTTTTAACAGATACCTGGGAAGGGAAACGCCAGGCAGGAAAAGAGTATTTTTGCTGTGGATGGTTTAGGCTGAGTTATGTGTGATGTTTTTTTTTCATGGACAAGATCCCTTCAGACACAGGGACTAGCACTTCCATATCCTTCTTTGTGGATCTTTGTATTATACCTGTCAAAATAAACAATGTCATTGTACTTTGCCACGTGCTCAAGGTACGATGAACACGGTACGTGGTTCATTCAGCTCGTTAAGTAAAGCATTCAGGCCTGCTCAGGGCCTGATGTCGCATCCACATTATTTCTATATCATAGTATGTCTCCAGTTGAACATCAGCTTTGATGGTGACCGTATCATTTTGTCAAAATAAGATNGGAATGGACCTTTGGAGGTCACCTGCTCAGAGTGTGGTTAAGTGAAGTTATTCAGGGCTTTTCGCAGGAAAGTTTTGGGTATCTCCCACTCTGTGGCCTCTTTGGGCAACACGTTCTGCTCTCTGACTACGCTGCCTGAAAAGACTTTTCTCCCCTCACCCTTTCTCCCATCTTTGTCTAATTGGAATGCCTCTTGCTGCAGTTGGTGTCCACTGCCTCTTGCCCTTTCACTGTGTGTCTCCAAGGAGAGTCTCACCGTGGTGTCTCTAACCACTTGCTGTGTAGCTGAAGATGGTCATTGAATTTGCCCCCACCACCCCAGCTTTCTGTTCTCCAGGTGAACTGATCCCCATCTCCAGTCTCTCCCCTCAGCTGTGCTGTGCTTTACCCTCTTGAGATCCTGACAGCACTCTAGTAGGTTCCCACTGGTTTTTCAGTGTCTGATAAATGGGAGCCCAAAGCTGTCAGGCTGCATCTGGAGTAATGTCTCCAAATGTTGAGTCAGGAGGAATAATCACTTCCCCAGATCTGCTGGCTCTGCCTGCACTGATGCAGCCCAACATTTATCTGCCTTCGTCACTGCAAGGACACCCTGCAGATTCTTGTTCAACAACTTCTTCTGCCTTTTGAACTTCATAATAAACTTTGTTTAGGAGTTGTAGCTGTGTTGGGCAACGGTTGGGCCAGGACCTGGCAATACTAAAGATCCTAAAGAAAATAAGCAATGACTCGTCTGCTCTCCCTGCTTTTACAGCTCACCATTCCCACCACTTTCTGCACTTCTGTTCTTGTGGCAGAAGGATTCAGGGAGGCCACAGGCCATTTCAGCTGTCTCTGACTCTGATTTTATTAAAGGGTGGTAATTTACAGTTTTATATTTTACAAAAACATGAATTTTAGTGTTGTTGTAGTACATCAGTGATTCCAATATGAAAGCAATTTAACAAGATAATTCTGCATAAGCTACTGTGCCATAACTATTGCTGCGCGTGTCTCCAGTTACATGCTTACTCTATGGCTTAGTTATTGAAAAGATTCCTCAGCTACAGCAGATGCTTGATCAAACTCCAGAACGTGTCCCTTTTATAAGCTTCTGGAAATGGAATGTTCCAAGTTTTCCTTGAAATCAGAACAGCTCCTTTCGACTCTGTGAATACCGAGGCTTTGCTGATACAGCTCTGCTGCTGAGGCTCTGCCACTTGTACTAGTGAAATGATCAGTTTTGTTCGTGGCTGTTATTTTAGCAGAGGTTTGGTGATGGAGTTGTTTCAATAAAAGGACTAATGGTAGGGAATACTGTTCTGCTCGAAACGAGAAATGCCCGTTTACAGCATGAACAAGGAGAACCCTTCCACACATGGGCAAATGCTCAAATAGACAAACACATTGGCTGCCACACATTATTTGACTGAGCAAAATACAAGTTCTATTTTCAAATTGGAAGTGTGAGTATCCACACTGCTCTTTCTGCTGGTTGGTCTTTTCCCTTCCCTCTTTCCCTAGTCTGTATTTCACGCTCTCTCAGAAAACCGAACCTTCTGGTTTGAGTGTATTGCCATCTTAAGCTATGAGTGATGATATTCAAGTGTCTGCATATCCATTCCATGCCATTTGCTCTGTGCTCAAGCATTGGTCATACTGAAAGTTGGATTCTTGCCATACTGACTGAGAGCTGTGAACCTAGAGATGGGTATCCCCGATTATGCCTTAACTCACCCACCTCACTTGTGGAGGAGAATTGACTGCAAGCTGTACCACGAATGCTTTGTCACGGGGCAATCCAGCTTAAAATGCAGAAACGTTAAAAAAGTTTCATGCAGTGTCAGTATAATGCTGCACTACCTGTTCCTAACTCTGCTTTTGTGTCTAGGCTATTCAGGAACAAATGAAAATCCATGGCCAAGAACCAGTTTCCTTTCAGGATGTCAAGGTTAGTTTTCCTGAAGAGAGTACTGCATGGCATATTGGAATAAGCCTTTCATAGTTAACCTAGAAACTACAACATAACAGAAGTTGCTGTATATTTACTTGCAGAGTAGTAGAGATGATCTGACTTGTCCTACCCATAGGTTTGAACATGTCTATCTGTTCAGCAGTTGCCTGTAAGAAATCTGGTACGTGCTGTTCTAGTCGCTTCCTTACTAACTGACAAAGTACCTGGTAAATATATGTTGCTGTGCCTTGTGCTTGAAGATACTCAGTGTGTCCATTCTACGATTCAGGATCATCCCTTGGGGCAGGGGGGTGGGACTGGTGACAAGAAAAAAGCCTGTCTAGAAAACTCTCTATTACTGCCTGCTCTACAGTTAGCAGGTTTAGTACTTTAATAAAAAAAAAAAAAAAGGCAAAAAGCCCAACACAAAACCAAGAGCTTCTATAAACTTGGGTCATACAAGTGAACTGAGTTTCCCGTTGCCTCTTTGAGGCCAAAGCCTCCCTAAAAAATCAAATTCTTACTTGAAACGTGGCTGCTGAGCACACTGCTCTGATCTGTAGCCAATTATTGTGCTTTGTATGTTAACGGGTTTGGGACTTAACGGCTCTTTCTGTCAATTGGTGTGGCTGGCACTAATTACCCAAAGATCATTCTGCTTACGGTATAAAGTAGCCATTATTCTGCTCATTAATGTGTGGGGCTTTTTCCCCAATTTTTACTTGTGGTTTTTTTTTTTTAAGGATGAAATCTTTGATATGGTAAAGCCCAAGGATCCTTACAAAATCTCCCTTCAAGACTTAATCAATAGCAGTCAAGGAGACACTGTTACCAGCATTCTAATTGACCTGAATGGGTTCTGGACGTACGAGAACAGAGAGGTCCTTGTGGCGAGTGATAATGACAACGCTGCTGATGTTGACGATACGTGACTTTGAAAAGGAACAGGCTCAATCCCTAGAGGTATCTCAGTCCCATGCACCAACTTTTTTTTTTTTTTATTTAAATAAATACTTTGGACTTTTTCCCTGTGTATCAAGCCCTATTCTTCTTGGAATACTCCATTCTGGAATGGAATTTTATCCTGGAAGTAAGGATGTGATTCTTGCTATTCTCAGCGCTGGCCTGTATCCCCTCAGCTGTCCCAGACCTCCCACTACATTCTTCATGGCTTCCTCTAATAAGAGCACTTGAACCTTCTCTTCTAAAAGCGAAAGTCTTTAGTAAGAGGTGAAGTGCTCGGGCCTTTTTCTTCTATACATGTCTAACAGAAAGGATAAGTAAATAATGAAATTCTTAAGAAGTTGGTAAATAGTCAGTTCAATAATTAACAGAAATAAAGCTATATTAGCCTCAGGTCTAGTTAAAACTAATCCAAAGATGAGGTTTTCACCAGCTTACCCTCCTGTGCAAGTATTTTATGTGATTTTACTTAATTATACAGCTGTGCTACAGCAGTAGTTAAAGCAGTAAAACTCCCTTACTTTATAACAAAGCTGTAGAAATATTTAACTTTCAGATGAAATTACAGTAGCTCCAGGCCAGAGGTGGTTGCAATCCTCCACTATTAATTGGCTTGAGGTAGTGATGAACACATCAAGCACCTTCCCAAGGACTACGTGAGCTTGTACGGAAGAGTTGAGGGGTAGCTCCACTATCCCTAATTTCAGAGCTGGAATATCCCACCGTGACACATGGAAACTAGAAAACAGCGACCAGGCACCCACCACTCCTGTGTGCAGTTGTTGTTTCAAAGACTAAGCCCTTTCAAAGGAAAAGCCATAGCCAACTTCCAGTTCAAAAATTATATTAAATATAAAATAACCAGTTAATGCATTTACAGAAAAAACATTATGAAAGTAACCACTTTCATACAGTTTGCAAAAAACTGAAGGAAGGATTAAGTTAAGGCACAGTGAGTAATACAGTATTTTATAGAAAGAAGTTTGAACCCAAGGCAGTGAGAGCATTTCTTACACAACAGGTAGTAGGGAGAGAAAAAAACGAACAATGCGACTGACATTAATTTCTTGGCAGAAAAGCAAAGTATCCTTCAGCCTTAAAGGTGTTACTTGAACTATGTGAGGCTTCTACCTTTGATCGTACAAGAACTCCCACCAGGCTGGTGTTTTGTGTGTTCCTTGGGTGTTGAACCTGGCTGAGGAATGATTTTCCACAGCTGTCAGCACCTTTTGGCTCACAGGTGACAAGGAGGCAAAGGACAGAGCATCAGAAGGGATGGGACAGAGCTGATGACCAAATCCTCCCCTGGAGATTTTTCTGGAGTGCTCAGAGCACAGGAGAGAAGGAGTTTGTGCTCTTCAGGCCGTGAGTTAAGTCAGAGGTTTGGCTGAACTACCTTAACTGAACTCTGGAAACTAAGAGCCGAGTTACCCGGCCTCTGATGGCACGTCAGGCTCCTTAGCTGGTAGTGGGACTGAGGCCATGGACATATGAGGACACCCAACACAGAATTGCACCAAAGACTATTTTTAACAGTGTTTTTAGAAGTCTTGAGGACAGAAGTAAGGTTCCACATAGCAAGTAGTGTAGGTTCTCTGCTTCTTTATCTGTAATGGTTCTGACTGGGGACTGACATGCAACTGTCAGGAAGTAAACTATTCACCTCTTATAAGCTACAAGGAGAATGAGAGTCATTGCAGTAAAACAACCTTAATTGGTATTTGGGGCTACTTCAAAGCTCTGCAGCTACTTCCATTTCACTTAAACAAAACCAAAAGTTATTATTGTTGCAGTACTGCAACAAAGTGTTTCATTTATGTAAGCAAAAGGAAGAGTCATAAATTTGGGGTCATGATTTCTAGTTATTTATGTATTCTGTGCTAGGGGGGGGGGGAACATGTATAATGGCATGTCCTGCACTGGTAATTAAACACAGAGTCTGATTAATCAAATATCTGCCCACAAAAGATTTCTAGACTGGTACCACACAGCGTCCGCTGCATTCTGTATAATTTAGCAAGGCTTGAGTTTATTTCCCGGGACCACGAGGAGTGTGTAAAGAAGTACTTGAGCAAGTGAGTCTCTTAATTCTTGGCCTTGGGAGCGAGAACATCTTACACTGATGCCAGTTCTGTACTTTGCTCCAGTGCTGAGTAGAGCAGCTGAGCATGGTTGGCCTCCAAGAGCGCTGGTGCTTGTTAGTATGTTCTGAAGGGTGTTTACAGCCTCCTTCAAAGTTGTGTGTGTTTGTTTAAAAAAAAAAAAGGTAGTGGACCCTTAAATCTAATTAACATTAAATCTAACATTACCTCTTGTGTTAAACAAGAACAGGAAAAAAATACATGCATACAATGGTGACAATAAATAGGGGAAACTGGACGCCATTATAATGATTTCTGAGTTACAGGATATTGATTCCTATTAATCTATTCATAGAGAGCTGAGTTGCAAACAGTGTGCAAATCAGAAGTAGGTGTTTAGAAGTAGGAAACAGCAC
The DNA here is from genome assembly GCA_013400055.1 of Nycticryphes semicollaris. Lineage (NCBI taxonomy): Eukaryota > Metazoa > Chordata > Aves > Charadriiformes > Rostratulidae > Nycticryphes > Nycticryphes semicollaris. Next base: position 911,811 of record VXBJ01002629.1, on the reverse strand, counting down.
TGCATCTGCAATCCACAGGTGTTTAAGAGACAGCCGCAAGTCAGAGAAAAGGCATTTTTATGCATAAATTAGCTCACACACTCAATCTGAGACCAAATGTTTGTAGTGCAATTTGACTGAAGCACCAGGGTGACAGGATGCCTCAGCCTTTGTTAGACAGACTGGACAGACAGCGCCCAGCTCCCTCCTGATCAATAAGAATGCAAGAAGTTGTATTTCTCTGAACAAGTATAATCCTGTTTTTACTGCTTCTTGTAGCCAGATTGCGACCCCTGACACCTCCTGTTTCCTATGTTGTTCAGGGCTTTACACTTGAGGAGGGACAGGAACTACATCCTGTTTATTTTCCCCCACGGACTGGCAATCTCCCTCATCTTCAAAGTTCACATTCACAAATGAAGTGCACGCTGTTGCTTCAGGCTGGCCTGTCTGGACAGGAGCTTCAGCTTGTGCCTTGTTCTGCTGTTCCTGATGCTGTCTTTCTGCTTCTTCTGACATCTTGTTTTCCTGTTCCTCCTCTTCCTCCTAAAAATAGATAACGAGGTTTGTAGGCTACTCTATTTACCACTTACTTAAATTCACTTTAAGTCTTTCCGTAAGAGCACCCCAGTTCCTATTGCAAGGCAAGAACATGTGTTCCACTAGGAAACAGCCAGTAGTTGATCATAAGATGACGTATATTCCTGAATTCTGACTATGGGGAAAAAAAAAAAAGTGAAGGATTAAACTGTGTCAAATAAACACAGGAAAAATGTCCCGTGTCTATATAAGCAGCTTTTATAGTCAACAGCAATAGTGGTAAGTCCACCTCCTCTAAAGCTTTTTCAGCTCTTAATAATAGAGCTATCAAAAATAATAAGTAGGAAAGCTTTAAATACATTTCTCGTCTCTTCCAAATGAAGATTATTAAGGGTTGGGTTGGGTTTTTTTGTTTGGTTGGTTTTTATTTTACACAAAGCACTGGCCACCTATCAGTCATTTCCAGTTATGATTTAGAAAAAAATGGTGACATTCTGTTCAGTTTAGCCTTGACACTTCATTGAACAAGTTTCAGAGTTGGAAAGTATATTCCTTGCAGCCGCCTCCTCACAGTGGCCAGTGACTGCTCCATCCAAGGTCCAGGCACTGCTGACTGGAAAACCCATCGCCACAGACCCAGCCAGTTCCAAGAGTGATGAGCTGGTGAGAAAAAGCTGGTGGAGAAGCAAGCATTAATCAAGCACCAAATGAACACTGATGGCAAGCTCAAATAGAGGTTCTAAAACTTCACTGTAGTGCTGGTTTACCAATTTCTTTCTTTTTTTTTTTTTTTTTTAAAGGCAGGGAAGGCAAAGTGGGAGAAAAAGAGCACAAGAACCCTGTCTCACACACATACCTCTCTCTTCATTCTGTAATACTCATCAATGGCATACTGGTATTTCGGTGTGCTTATCCCCAGAACAGATGCAATCTTTTCCCCAAGGAAATCACACACTAGGAAAATACAGGTTTACATACGATTAGTATCTAGAACAAAAAATTTAAGCACAATCTTAAAAGGTACCATCGTCTTTCCTGAATGATTTTCCATAGTCCTACTTCACTCAAAAGACAAACTCAAAAATCTGCTAGGGCTAATTAATCTAATTCTGTGTAATTATTAGCTCAATATACTAATAATTGCTCTTTAAGGTAAAGAATGAACAAAAGGAGAAGAACATGGAAATCAATCAAAATCTACACGGTGGTAGTGTTTGTTTGAATTCTACTAGTTTCACCTTTGGATCTAGGTTTGTTTTTCAAGGGGATCAGTCAAAGGATATTTAATATTATACATATATATATGTATATATATAAAAAATAACTGAAAGGTTGGGTGTCAAGAAGATGGGACCAGTCCTTTTTCAGTGGTGCCCAGTGACAGGAGAAGAGGCAATATGCACAAACTTGAACATAAAAAGTTCCATCTAAACATGAGGAGGAACTTCTTTACTTTGAGGGTGGCAGAGCACTGGAACAGGCTGCCCAGGGATACACTGGAGTCTCCATCTCTGGAGACATTCAAAACCCACCTGGACACATTCCTGTGCAACCTGCTCTAGGAGGACCTGCTTT
>VXBJ01002629.1:888711-909707 GCA_013400055.1 Nycticryphes semicollaris | reverse complement strand
AAATCTGCTAGGGCTAATTAATCTAATTCTGTGTAATTATTAGCTCAATATACTAATAATTGCTCTTTAAGGTAAAGAATGAACAAAAGGAGAAGAACATGGAAATCAATCAAAATCTACACGGTGGTAGTGTTTGTTTGAATTCTACTAGTTTCACCTTTGGATCTAGGTTTGTTTTTCAAGGGGATCANGGTCCCTTCCAACCCCGTAACCATTCTGTGAATCTATGAAAATGATGGTTAGACACAAATAGACACCTCCCAACTGCATTAGCACTTCAGTCTAATGGTACCAGCAAACTGGAGAGCTATTTATTGATATATGCACACTTAGTAGCACTTTTAACAACGGTCTGTGTTGCACAGTTAATGGATTCATAAAATATTTAGGTCTCAGCTGTCTCAGTTTTCAAGCCAACGACTACTGCAGCGCCCCTTTGCTAAGCCAGGGAGTGCACAGTCTGAAGTATGGGACGAGGAGAGCTTGTGGCAGTCACTCTCTTTACCGTGACAACAGCTATGGCCCTGGTTCTTGAGTGAGGGCGAGCAAAGAGTCAAACACATTGCCCTGCAAATTGCAAATCTGCCCTGAGGATGCAAATGAGTCGGTCACCTTCAGGGAAAACGGGTTAGAAGCCAGCAACTGAATACTCATAATCACTACTTCTATAGATACTCTGGCATCCCCAGCTCTGTGCAAAAAGACCAGTTCAAATTACAAATGGAAGAGGCAAAACTGAAGTGGGGAGAAGGAAGTACTGATCTTCAGATTCATAAAAGATTTCTGAAAAAAGGAAACCCTAACTTTGTATACGACGAGGAATAGAATTACACTGTATATTAGAGGAAAAGTGTTTCTAAAAATGGGTAATAAATAGAATAGACTGCCGATGTTTTTTAAAAATACTCAAAATTAGGTGTACAACGACAGAAACTCCACAATATTTGTCACCAAAAAAAAAAGAGTAAGATACTTTATACTTTGGGAAGAACACTGGAAAGACGAGGACAAGCATTTTTAAAACTTTGCAAAATTTTATGAGGTCCACATGTCAAATAAACTTCTATGCAGTGAGTTTGACTTTTGACAAATAGTCTTACTTTTCCTTATTTTGTCACCTCAGAAGTCTGTTGTAAAGCGCAAGACGAGTTGCGTTCTTGGGGTAATTTCTAGTTGTCTTCTTCATAAAAACTGTCAGTTGAGTTACTCCAAACAGCATTCTTTTCAGGTAGTATCACACAAAATCGTTCCATACAAAACCTAACAGAAAGGTGATACACTCCTTTGCCTACACCACCCTGTCTCCCTGAAGAGAGGGAGGGGGGAAAAGAGTATTATTTGGCAAAAGGGTATTTTCTCTTAATTCTTCCCTTTAAGTGTTGCTGATTGAAAGTAAAGAATAAGTACCTAAGGCAAGAGAGTACATTCCCAGAGATTAAAATACAGGTTTATTTATACTTTTGGAAAAATGGCCAGTAGTTCACCAAGACGATCTACAGTCTGTTAAAGTGACTTTCCATATTCTATGACTGGCTTAGCCAAGGACTAAAAATAAAGCAATACCTGATAAGGTTGATGTGGCAACTCGCAGCATGTGAAACCACAGGTAAGGTCCCCAGGTGAGTGTTGTCTGTAAGAGCAAGAGTAGTATAAATACATATGGCTGTATGTTCATGGCTCATAATAATAAATGCAAAAGCTCAAACAGATTGAGAAGAAAGATCTGATTCCTTTTTGACAGCTACCACAGGGTGTTGCTTTCAAATAATTCTAGAGCAGACAGACACAAAGTATCACTAGAGGATAGAAATATAACCGTGTTTTATACCTGGGAACATTTGTTTCACTGGTTTTTGTTTCCCACTCCTAGCCATAGGAAAAGACAAGCATCCAACTCAATGCCAAAGTAACTCCTATAACTAGGAAAGCCCTTTCTAAAATGTTCTGAATTCCATCAGGCCAAGAAGAGAAGTGGGATGACGAAGTAATCCCTTACTATAATAATGAGAGAACTGCTAAAGCCTATTTGAAACCAAACCAAACCTTCAATGTGGTCCCTGAGCTGCAAATATTTACAACCAGGTACAAATTATCATTTGGAATTACACCTTAAGATCAAAACCAGAAACCAGGAGAGAAGGGGAGGGTTATGGGAGTTACTGGAGCTCTGAGGGAGCAACAGACAGGCAAAGCACCTGGGGTGATGTGAACAACGAGAAACACAAAATTAACAAAACAGGGCTTAAGTGGCATCACCTCAAGCGTTTGCACGTAAGCAAGGAAGTCTCTCTGCACATTAAGGCACGCAGGATGGGGAGTGAACACAAGGAACGAGAGATCTGTGTGCAGCTGCAGGGCTGGGATCTTGGTGGGATCCCAGGGATGCAGTGGACGGCTCAATAGCTGGAGTGCTGCAGTGGGGGGACACAGGCTCTTTAGGAAGGACTGGCCAGGAAGGAGGGAAAGTTGCCCTTTGCATGACTATAGTGTATTCACCACCACAGAGGAAGTACTACAGCCTCAGACAAATTGAGATATTTACAATAGGAACTTAAAATAAATTTAGAAATTAATGGCCATACATAGGCTATCTTCTTCATTAAGGAAAGAGGCTGCATCTGTTTTTTCAAAATGTAAAACAAGCAACAAGCCACGTAATAAAAAGGAGAAGGGGAAAAGCAAATTCTAATCTAACAGGGGAAAAGCTGTAGGCTTTCACTTTTGTGAAAAAGCAAACTCAAAATTCATGNAACTGTTTGATAGTAACCATTTTCTGTGGTCTTATTTAATAGTTATTTGTACAGGATGACCACCATTATTTATCATAAATAATCCAGCTACAGAGACTGGCTGGTATAGCCTCAGTACGCACCTACACGAGCTACTACACTTCAGTGCTTTCCACGCACAGCCTCTACAAATCAGTGCAGCAAGATTTCTGTCAAGCCAGAAACTCAGGTTGGGCCGGGTGAAAAAAGCCAGATGCTATATATTTTTGGCAGTGGATAAGGAAAATGTCCTGCCAAGGTAGAAGTGTAAGCAAAACCAGCTGCCATCCTGCTTGCACAAAAGCACCTCCAGCTTGTTGATTACGTGCTCAGTTGGCAGACAGGCTAAGGACAATCATTTTGGAGTTTGTTCAGTTAAAGAAGTCAAGAAAAGTGCTGGAAAAGCTTGTTGCCACAGGTGCAAATAATGGCGTTGATGAGGCTCCATACAATCCTCCATAACGAGGTGACAAGGTTTAAAAGCATTCACACAGTGCCCAGGACAAACAAGGGCCTGCTGTGCGGCTGTAAGAAAGAAGCTACAAAGGCTCCCTTAGCATCTGAGAGTGAAAAGCCAAGCTGAACTTCACCCTGACAGAAGTAACTCAGACAGAGAATATTCTAAAATGTTTGTGGTAGGGAACATCTGAGACTCACAAAGGCAGACACAGAGGTTCTGTCTATTTCTACTGTTCCCCCACCACAACTGAAAACCAGTTTGGTGTGCGAGGAGCACTTCTAAGTTCAGCTTCATGGAAACTTCCACTCTCTGATAAAGCCCAACTGGATGCTCCTTCACTCCCTCCAAGCAAGGCTTCCCCAAGCCCCCTCAATTTAAAAAAGGAGCATTCCTTCAAGTGTCTCAAAAGGCAATATAAAACCACAAGAGAGGCTGCTTCATAGAAATTCAGCAGGAGAAAGGAGGTGGCTTGGAGAGTAAGCCACCAAGAACAACCAGAACATATCCAAGGAATAATCCCCCTTTCTTTTTTTTTCCTCTTCTTACATCCTCGGAGCACCTTTGAGATCAAAGCAGAAATGGCAAATGTGACAAGAAGTACTGGAGAAAATCAGAACTGTTCTGGTGGTATGAACAGGGCTGTGGGACAAGCATTCAGTAAAAATTAATCCTGCTCCATAAAGTAGCTTTAATGTATTAAGTAATACTAGCAAATGAAAAATGGTACCCAAAGCAGACTCTACTAATGTTCAATAAGAACCACATACCCAGATACTGTATGTCAACCTTCTTTGGCCAGAGAAGCTGTAATGTTCAGAACTTAAACAAGGCAAGGACACAGTAATACTCTGTCTCTTGATGGGAAACAAGGGGCAGCAGTATGAAACACAGGACACTGGGTTATTATAAGGGGATAGTATTTCTCAAGCCATCAGTCTCTTTAGTGTATGTTTCTATAAGGCTTCATTATACTATTCAGCTCTCCTGACTTTATTTTGATGTTCAAAATGAAAACCACAATGGTTATGACAATTGTTTTTTAAATTACATAAATCTTTAACGTACACTTTCAATTCAAGTGCTGCATTTTAAGTAGGAACTAACATAATGGATTCAACCACTGATCAAGAGAGCTCTGGTTCAATGACAGAACATTAGTTTTTTTCCTAGTATGGGCCTGCCGAAAGGAGCACACACGCTCCCTTGAACTTCTGAGTGCATCATGTTTCTAAACTATCCACATCTGTATTTATTTTTGCCAGATTTCAGTTCCTAATAACACTTGAACTTTCCAAAGAATGTAGGGTTTGGGGGTTTTTTGCCAGAGAAAATGGCAAAATGAGGAAAATAATAATTTCCAAATAGATACTTTTCCATTGTTTATAGTGCCAAGATGCATTTTAAATTCGTTTAATTATCGACTGGTCATTGCTATAATAAGTCCTTCATTGTACGTGCCATGAAAAACTGTGGAATCTAAGACAAGCCAGTGAAAACAAGATCAGAAACACACACACCATCCTCCATCAAATGCTTCCACCATATTACAAGTAGGTATTAGTAACTCAGTGACTATTTTGCTCCCTCATCCCCAAATTCTTCAAAGAAAATTAGAGTTTGATGTTCCTCAAGAGAGGACTTTCTGCTATTTGAAGTTAAGCTCCTTTTAACTACAGGGTATCAAGATAATCGTCCTGCAAGAAAGTGTTTCAATCTTCCTAAGCACTGAAGCTTAATAAAAGTAAATCTCTTCTGGAGCTTTGTCACAGAGGTGTTCTCAGAATGAATTCTAAGGTTATCACCAACAGTTACATTGCTTAGAGTTGCTCTGCAAAGACTTAACACTCTACCTTCTGCATACTAATGTAATAGGTGACTGTAATAAAGAGTTTATAGCAAGTGGCCCTCCCGGGATAAACAGAAAGATTATCTTCTAGAAGAGGTTAGAGATATTTAATTGCTACAAAATGAAGTTTTGGTGAAGTAAAAGGAGATTTACATATAAAGTGTAAGCATCTAAATTTTAGAACAAAATAGAAGACTCATAATTAAAGGATCTATGTTATTAAAGCATTTAAATTTTAATTTGAGAACACTCAGGAAATACCGAATGTTATTATTTAAAAAATCCAAGGAAACATTTATTAAGCGTTCTGGATTCAGCTCATTCTTAAAAAAAACCCCAAAATCAAACCACAAAAGAATGGACACTCCAGTCCAAGAACGTTAATGAACTGAGTGCTGACCTACAGAACTATCAGAATTGTTTTTTCAAAACAAAATTGAATATCCATTTCTTTTTGATAATCTGTTTTGTTATGAGTGACAGCAGTCCATCACACTGAATGTCTTAGTTATCATATTACCAGGATACATACATATTACTTTGCTTAGTAAGAAACACATTGTTGTTGTTTGCTTAGCTTTAAAATACAATTAAACCAAGGTACTTTCTGAGTATGCTTCTTTACAACACAGGAAAATATTTGTTTCCTTTAAACTCATTCAGAAGCTGCCGGGATGCCAATACCAGCTGAGCTTTCAAATTTCATGATTCAAAGTTTCTATTCAAAATATTAAATGTGCTTTTTCTAAAAATAAATTGGACCAGAAACAGCTATTACTTGCAACATACTTTTTTGTATCCCGACTGAGATAACAAGTTTTAGACATGCTGGTCTCAGCAAACTGGCTATTTAATTGCTTTTATAGAAATCCTGCAATAAAAACATTTTTAAGGCAGCTGTTGGCTAAAACATCAAAGCTCAGCTTGGTCTAACATTTCTTCAATTGACTGCCTCAGCTGGGATACATGAAGCATGCAGCAGATAAGGTAAACTCCATTTAATGGCAGCCCTCGGTCTAATCAAGTTTATTCTGTCAAGGTAAAAAGCAACACATAATCAAGCATACTGTGCTCCACAATAAACTATTCTGGTTTGGGGGGTCCTTTTATTAAAAAGCGTAATAAAAATTAAGGATTTCATAAATTATAAAAGGAGAATAAAGCAATCTTAACTGTGCCATACAATATACTTTTTGGTATTCAGGAAAAAAGTCCGTATTAGGAAAGCAGAATGATCACACAGCTGCTGGGCACACCTGAGGGCTCTTTAGTTAAGTGTCCATGTGTACAGCAGCGCACGCGTCTCTGGCCTCACAAGACGTACATCAGGCTGGTGAGCCTTTCGCCACTGCACCACAGTGGAACTCTCCTACTGAGAGGAAGGGGCAGGAACAATTATACAGATCTGGTCCCCTGCTAATTATAGTTGGGGAAAAAAATCTCTTACCCATCCATGGATGGACGGGCATATCAGGGAAGAGATCTGACTCTGAAGATACCTGAACGTTACCATAACATTCATTAAGTTTCACAGTTCTTTCATTTCTTTGAGTAGCTCCTTAGGGAGGAAAAAAACACTCCAACACCCTGCAAGGCAGCTTAACACCTACTCATTGTTTGCAAGCAGAATGCATAGGTCATCAGTCTATAAACTTCAGGTGTATTTTATACTAATGATATCCCACCTGCTCTCAGGCTAGTATTACTTCTCGTTGCATACAAGAACTGCCTAGCAAGAAAGAGACAGTGGTTCCACCAATTCATTCAAGACAAATTCAACAGCTTCACCTGTGACTCGCTAGGAACCCCAATCCCAGCTGAATTCCCATAGTCTCACCGCAGCTCAGGCCTCAAAATGCCTTTTTTTTTTTGCTTCAATATAAATTAATATTACAGAGAGAAAAAAAAAAGAACTAATTGACAGTCCTCCCCAAAGCAAACCCCTTATGGTTCATCACTTCTTCAGAAGAGAATGAGCACAAAGTAAAACCCTTCACTGCAGTCCCTTCAACAAAGCCAAGGTCTCCCAGGATAGATATGCATATAAATAAATACAGGGCCTACTACTGGACAGGGAACTAGAGAACTTCAATCACAACATTTCTTAATCACGGATTCCAAAACAATGGTGCAGAAGTCATTCCAACAGCAATGTCAAGTAGAAAACAGGGCACTGGTTTCCCTGCATGCAAAGACTTTTATCCAAAGTGAGAGAACAAGCAACTCAACACCAGCATCTGCCTCCGATGTGCAGCCAGGCAGGACCAGCCCCTGCACAAAGCAACTGCTCCCGGCTGCCTGACCACACTCCAGCACTTCAGGAAGGACCCAGCCAGTTTTGGAGTCTCCACCTCAAGCTCAGTGCAGGCAACTAAGCCACCGGCAGGGAACAGGGCTGCAGACCCGATTTACTGGGGTCAGAATTGTTGTAGAGAAAAGAGGTGGTTGGGACACCAGTTCATATGCGCATCATAAAGGAAATAAGAGACTGTGGATGTGGAAAGATGAAGAGATGGATGTTGATCTTCTCTGGGACTAACTGCCAGAGGGTGGGGAGCTGCTGCCACCAGCACTAGCACGCAGGGCTGAGAGCTTTGCAAACACACCACCACTGCAAAATAGACTGTCAGACACACCAACAGAACAACTGATTGTATGTTTCATTTTACCTTGAAGTATAGATCCAGAATCATTGACAGAAAAGAAAACATGCTTTAGCAGCTACTATATACACTACCAGAGACAGCTTTAACTGTCATAACTCCACTTGCACTTGGACCAATAAATGGAGACTCCATTTATAGATTGAACAACATCTTAACAGCTTACAAGACAGATGAATGGACTAGGCAGGTCCTTCAAAACTTTTTTTTTGATACATCATGAATTACACCAGTTTTCCTTTATTTCTGCAAGTCTTCTGTTTTCTTTCCTTTCTATACTGATCTAATTATATCAAATTGCTCATATAGTGAGACTAAGTTAAAGGTTCAACTCTCCACTGTTACCTAAAATAAGGAAACGAATGCCTTCCCTGCACATTTTTTTAAACAACAATAAAAATCAAAGACACACCAAGCAAATATTATTAGAGGAGGAAATGCTGGAGAGGACAGACTAGAACTGTGAAGAAATTAAACCCATTTCTCATTAGCAGGGCTATGTTAGTGGAGGAAGACTCCAGGACAAAACTTCTCAGGAATACTTCTCGCAGATATCTCAGTCCCTAGAGCAAATCAAATTAAGGGAATCTTTAATACTAAATCAGATTTGTGACACAAACATTAAAGTAGAAAATGTGGGTAGTTACCCAGTAAAACAGAAGTTGCAATTTATAGTAAAAATAAAATACCTACAGGATCTACAGGCGGCAACAGGTCTTTTTTCTCTTGTTCATCTTCTTCTTCATCTGTGCTATATTCTTCCATTGTTTCTCCACTTGCAAAATGAATAACCCTCCTTGGAATTTTCTTCTTCTTTCCTATGACACCCAGCTCCACATTCTCAAAGCCTCTTTCTCCATTTGCAAGTTGCTATAAAGGAGAAAAAAAGAATCATCATCTCAAGTATATACTTTTGCAACCAGCAAAGTTACCCCTTAAAAATACTTCATGAGATATTTAAGATATTTGAGATTGACTGGCATATAAAATGGACATTTGCTGTAGGTAAAAGATAAGACTGAAAATTTATTGTTTGCAGATATGTAGAAACTGATCTCTCCACTAAAAATAACAAAAAGTTAGGTGCCTTCATTTCAGCATGGACAGGTGGGATTAAAAACATATCTTCTGACAGAGCACTGCGTTATATAGGAGTTTCTTAGCAGGACACTTCAAATGATTTGATGAGCATATAAATATTAAGATTTAAAGGTATCATTATTTTCAGGAAGAATACAGAGTGAAATCAATCACATTGTCCACAGGTTGTAGCCACCTCTTTCCAAGCTGACAAGACACCTCTAGCACAGAAGAGAACCGAATAAAGGATAACAAAGCAGCCAGGCTCAAGCTTTAAAAAGACGCATCAAGGCCTCTGCCTCGGTGGGCTTTCATCAGCAACCACAGTTGTTAGCACAAAGGACCTTGCTAAAAGAACACCACTTAGTTTTGTGGCTAAGGAGTAGTACAGTATCTAGTTTTGTTCTTCCAGCTGCTGAATACTACAATGCAGTCTTCGGGTCACAAGCATTAAAAAAAATATACTTCTAGACCAAAGGCCAATCAATAACTCTTTAGGCTAATAACTCCTGCAGCCAGAGAATTTTAATCACAGAATTAATCACAGGACTGTCAGAGTTGGAAGGGACCTCTAGAGATCATCTAGCCCAACTCCCCTGCCAAAGCAGGACTGCCCAGAGCACATCACGCAGGACTGCATCCAGGCAGGTCTTGAAAACCTCCAGAGCAGGGGACTCCACAACCTCCCTGGGCAGCCTGTTCCAGTGCTCTGTCACCCTCACCATAAAGATGTTTTTTCTCATATTTGAATGGAACTTCCTGTGTTCCAGCTTGTGCCCATTGTCCTTCATCCTGTCATTGGGAACCACTGGAAAGAGTCCGTCTCCATCCTCCTTCAACCCACCCTTCAGATACTTACAAGCATCAATAAGGTCTCCCCTCAGCTTTCTCTTCCCCAAGCTAAAGAGTCCCAGCTCTCACAACCTTTCCTCATAAGGGAGATGCTCCAATCCCTGAATTCTTTGTTGCCCTATGCTGGACTCTCTCCAGTAGTTCCCGGTCTCTCTCGAACTGGGGAGCCCAGAACTGGGTGCAGTATTCCAGTTGTGGCCTCACCAGTGCAGGGCAGAGGGGGAGAATGGCCTCCCTGCACCTACTGGCCACACTCTTCCCTATGTAGCCCATGATTCCGTTTGCCCTCTTGGTGACAAGGGCTCATGGATAGTTTACTATCCACCAGGGCCCCAGATCCTTCTCCTTAGAAGTGCTTTCCAGCAGGTCCGCCCCTAACCAATATTGGTGCCTGAGGTTCTTCCTCCCCAGGTGCAGAACTCTACACTTGCCCCTGTTGAACCTCATTAGACTCTTCTCTGCCCAGCTCTCCAGCCTGCCCAGGTCAGGCTGGATGGTGGCACAGCCCTCTGGAGTGTCAGCCAGCCCTCCCAGTTTGGTATCTTCAGCGAACTTGCTGAGGATACACTCAGCCCCCTCATCCAGGTCATTGATGTATTAATATGTTGAACAAGACTGGGTCATTGATGCTTATGTTGAATAGTAGTAAGGTTTTCTATTGTATTATTGAAATAGAGCTTCACCTTGGTAAATCATTTAGATATTATGGCATCAAATGCACAAAACTGTTCTGAGAACAACTCTGTCATGCAGGGAAGCACACAGAAGCTATGAAATGCCAGCCACATGTTTTTAATGTACCACAAAGGTTTTTAAAAATGCATGAGCTTATGTAATTCAAAACTGTATCATAAGGAATGAGATATGTGTACATATACACAGAATTCAGGCTGCACCAAATGGGCAGGTTCCAATTTGAGGTCTGTGCAACCGTAACAGACTCTACACATCACAAATAAAAATTATTAATAAAAAAATAGCTTATCACACAGTTCTAAGACACTGCTTAATCGCTGCAAGTGCGGCACCACCACTCCTGTCTCTTATGCTAGATGACACTAATTAGATTTATGACACAAACAGGCTGGCTTGGCTGGGAAAGCCAGTGTGCACGGCAGAGAGGGGTGGGAGGGGGACGTGGGGAGCAGAACGGCTTTCTTCATTCCGGGCACAGATTCTTCTCATGCTCACAGAGAAGAGGGAGGGAAGGTGAAGATCACGTGCCGGGCTCCACAGCGTGAAGAGGGAGCGCACACGTTCATCCTCTCCCCCAGCCCTCGTACCGCCGCTTCTCAAAACTGCAAGTCATTTCAGCCTCCCCTCGCCTGTCTTTAGCTACTGTGGCACATTTCAGACGTTTTCCTGGAGGAGCAGAGCAGAATCAAGTGACAAGTTTTCAGTGGGGTAATTCAGCTGAAAAGGCCTTACATTTTCACACAGAATTACATTTTCATGCAGAAAGACAAAACTGACTGCAGCACACTCTCTCTGCTGCTTATCAGTCTTGGGAACAGAGCAGGAGAACAGCAAAGCTACAAAAATATGAAAGCTGAGAAGAGTGAAGCAACTTAAGCCCAGGGAGCACTCCCTGCTGCCACTATAAAAGCAGGTGCCACTCACTGTGACTTGATTCTGTATTTTTTGGAGCAGAGAGCACCACAGAATCAGCCTTTTATGACCATTTCACGCTCCTTTATTGGCATCGTACAATGATGACATTTTTCATGTTTAGTCACGGTGCTGAGGACCACTATTTCATGCAACACAGCATCACAAATATTACTGTGATTAATAACAGCAAGCAACATGAGCCTCTCCTTAGAACTCCTTGAAAGGTACAGCCTCTTCTCTGATTTTGGATCATCTAACTCAAATTCTTCAAAAGTTTTAACTTAGGGGGAAAAAAAAGTAGTTAATATTTAAAGATTAAAAAGCAGGCTCTAATTCCCTGCACAGGCATCCTATGCCCCTTTTACAGTACTTACAGTAAACAACTCCACACAGCTGGTACTGGTACAAAGTTTTAGACAAATGAAGTAGTTCAAGAGAGTAAGGATTCATCAAAGAACAATGATTCTGGTTCCCTTAGTAATCCGGTTTAGAGTTCTACATTATTAAATAGAATAATGTGTATCAGCTGTTGCTTTGGTTATTACCTAGTCAACAAACCTGGATGCAGGTTTTAGTCATCACTGTAGCATTTGTCCTTTTAATTTTTACATACACAACATCAATAAAAAGTCAACTCTCCCAGCTGCAAGCAGAAAGACCAGCATCTGTTTGGTTTTTTTTTTTTATCTTTCAAAAATTGTGGCAATGCAGATCTATTTTGGAATTGCCAGCTAGACTCACTTTATGGCTCAAATGTTACAGTATCTCCTGTTTGAGGGTTTACACTTCTGATCTTCCTTTACAGATCGGATCTTCTTTTCCAATTCAAGAAGTTGTTCTGGTCAAGGTTGCCATCTCGTTTTTTTCCACTCTCCAAGTAGAGAGGGCTCCTCCCTCTCCAATGCATTATATGGGTCTTGAGACATTCAGCACATGTCTTAACCTCATGCCATAAAAGTATTTACTTTGGCGTCTATTCCGGCAACTCTCTGACACAGAGGCCAGTCACCCTCCTGCTTTTGCCCACGCTATCACTCTTAAGGTACTCGGTGAGCACTGTAAAGTGACTTCCTTTTTCTTTCAGACGCCCTCTTGAATTTTTCTTCATTTTATGGCACCCACACAAACCTCACCTGTCCGGCAGGCAGCACCTGCAACTGCTTCTCCTTGTTCACCCTCTTTTCCCACCCTTTGGCCAGGAACAAGGAGCAGAACACATTTTGACAGTGTTAGTACAATACCCAGCACAATGAAATTTCAGTCTGCATCCAAAACGTCAAAATAAATAAACCACAATTAAGGATGAGGTGTGCCAGGACACCTGGAGGTAAGCTAGGAGAGCTCACACAACTAATAAAAGGTGATGCAATAACGTGAAGTTTCACCAAGGAGGGGAAGAAGAAAAGCAAAAAGTACCAGGGAGAGCAGACTATTCAGTTTGGCACCTTTTAATCTGCTGGGCTCAGGTATCCTTATGAGAGCTTATGATCCAAAACACCGAAGTCTGCAATGTCCACTCCCCCTCAGAAAGGTGAGTAATTCAAATAAACAGAAATTAAACAGCACAAGTCTTTCTAAAACATAAAACAACACAATAAGAGAGCGAGAGGACGCCTGTAAGAGAAGACACCCGGGGAATAAGAAGCCTCGGAAAAGCACGGTCACCAGCGAAGGTGGAGTGATGGAAACTCTCGGCCTGAAGGGACCTCTGTGGAAGGGGAAGAAGAGCTCGCCCGGTGACAGTCTCATTTAGAGCCGGTTTCCCCGGCCACCTCCGATGCCTCCGCGAACTTGGCAGCGCGGAGGGAAGGGGAAACCTGCCTCCATTTAATATTTATCAGGCTCGTTTGTAGGAGGCATTATCTGCCGGTGAACAGGCGACACCGGAGACACGCCTGCCCGCCGCTCTGACTGTAATTACAGAGCGATGGAGGGAGGAAAAGAAGGACGTAGGGACAGACGGACCCACCTCCTCCCCCACGGGCCAGGGCTCCCACCCTACCGACCTACCCCTACCTACCCCCCGCCACCTACCGGGGAGAAGCAGCCCCCCGGTGTGCGGGGGGGGAGCAGCATAGGCCGCGGCTGCCACCCCGGCCCCAACCGGACCCCAACGCCGCCACCCGCCCCACGGCGGCCCGAGGGGCCTCGCCCTTCCCCGGAAGCCGCCGGTCCCCTATCGCGCCCCGGCCGGCGGGAACGAGGGAGAGGCCGCTCGGCCGGGCCGCGCTCACCTGCTCCGGCTCCATGGCGCAGGCGGCAGCCGCGGGGCCGGCGGCGGGCGCGCAGTAGAGGGTGATGGCGGACAGCCCCTGCTCCATCCTCCCGCCCGCCGCGGCGCCGGGGGAGGGCGGCAGCGGGCCTGCCGCGACCCAGGGAGGCGACCGGAGCGAAGCGGGGCGGGCGGGCGGCACCGCCCGTCACACCGCCCGCCGGGGCGGTGCCTGGAGCTCGCCGCGGCCTGATGGGCCGCCGTCCGCGTCCCCGCTGCCACCCGGAGCGTGGATGCCCCGGCGGCGGTGGACCCGCTGCTCGGCCTCGGCCCACCCCGGGAGAGGCAGCCGCTGGGTCCCCCGGGAGCCGGGCCGAGCTGTTACCGGCCTCAGTCATCGCTCTTCTCCCGGCAGCGGCCGGAGGGAGACGGTGAAGAGAGTGAGGCAGGCGGGCAGGGCCGTACGGAACTGAGGGGGAAGCATAACCCCTCTGGCAAAGTGGGAAAACCCAGCACCCTGGGGGGAAAATACATCAACTCCCTCGAACAGTGTAAAAATCTAGAATGCTATTTTGAGAAGCACATGAAGTTACTCAACAGTATTTAGGAGACCTTCTGTCTTGCAGAGGGACCAGGCTCATCCCAACCTTTCAGTGCCTGGCTTGGGCTCAGGCAGTTCAACACATTTTAAAGGACAAACGACAGAACAAGAAAGAAACGCAAACCAAGGGTGTCCTGGCCCCCAGGATGTGCATGGGTAAGAAAATATCATTTTCCCCAGGAGTCAGCAGAGAGCTGGAGTCCTCGTTCCACCTTACTGCAGGTGAATAAGGAGCCATGGCTGACCTAGGCAACAGGCACACTAGCAGACACCAGTGACTATTGAAAACAGCTGGAGAGGGGACTGAGGAGTGAATATATTTATTTATTTTAAAGGCTGGAGCCAGTGGCTGTAACATGCAGCGATGTCCATAACAGCAAGAGCCATCCCTCAGTCTTGTATCATTGAGAACAGCTTCCAAAGAATTACAGTCTGTAGCCCAGGTAAAGTACAGACGTACCGGCCTTAACTAGCACAAAGCACAAAACGTTCCCCTTAGGAGAAGGGCTGACACACAGAATGTATCCACAGAATGTATGATTACAGAAACACATAAATGAAAGATTATAGTGCGATTTTAGGTAGTACAGGACTGAGCATCTGCTTCATATGTTAAAACAAAGAGGTATTACTTAATCCTGGCTCTCTGTATGTGCCAGTATTCAGCTGTCCAGCTCCTGTCACACAGTTATCTATTGATCATCATAACTGTTTCTTCTTAGTGGGCTGCTCAGCTGAGGCCCTTAAGAATACTTGCCATGAAGTACATCATGCATCCTTTGCCCTAGTTGCAACAAGAGGATACTTATATTTGAACTCCCAAGGTCCTCCTCTTTCTTGAAGGAGTGAAAAAAATAAATTCCACCAAGCCTGTTGCTCTAGGCCTGTGGGTAGAATTTTCCTTAAAAAGGCAGCACACTGATGAAGCACACACCAACAATGCACGGTTACTCCACAGCTTGCAAAGGTCTTCCACTTTTACAGAACAACCACCGTCTTCCAAAATAGCAAGCAGGCAACGGATATTTATTTGTGTATGAGCATGCTGGATGTCAAAGCTCATTAACAACTTGTAACCAAAGAAAGGGTAACTGCAGGGCACCGCTGATTTTGAAATGAGGAAACACAGCGAAGCTTCTGTTGTACCTTACTGTCTTGGCTGTTGGCTCCTTCTCGTGGCCTTTCCTGGCCCTACACTTACCTACACCCCTCCAGCACCGTTCTTCTGGCTGTGTGTCCAGACACCAAAGAGCAGACAAACATTTTTGAGCAGCTTTCACGAAGATATACACACAGAGAAAGACACACCTCAGACTTCTAAGGATTTCCAGCAAAGTCTGTTTGCCTCCAACTCTTCTTTTGCCAGAGAAAACTTCTCTGCAGAACCTTAGTGAGACCCTGTGGAGGATGAGTACTGGCAGCCAAACTCAAAAAAT
Organism: Nycticryphes semicollaris; assembly: GCA_013400055.1. NCBI lineage: Eukaryota > Metazoa > Chordata > Aves > Charadriiformes > Rostratulidae > Nycticryphes > Nycticryphes semicollaris. Next base: position 894,178 of record VXBJ01002629.1, on the reverse strand, counting down.
GGTGCTGGGGCAGTTGCTCCTCATGGCACTTAACTGGCAGTGGTTTAGGTGGCCTCTCTTGGCTTGATGTAAGTCTCCATCTCAGAATGCCAAACTGAGAGAACACACAGAACGTTATACGTTCTGTTCCCCTGCAACAAGATTATCTTCTATGCATTTTGCTCTGCAGGATCCACAAACAGAAAAGAGGAGTTTAACTGTACAGGAGTACTTATAAAATTCTCTCTTAATTGTGGGCAATATTTTATTTTTTGTTTTTCTCCTGTAAAGCTAAGTGCCTCCAACACGAATCCCTATTAAAAAACCCAGAACAAACGAAAAAACCCCAAACCCACAAGCAATAAACTGCCACCACCAACAGAGATATTTAGGCAATTATTCCAAGCAGGATCCACAGTCTTTTCTACAGGGCACGTTAAGAGCAACACACTGCTATCTGGTTATTCCAGCAGACACCTTAGAAATAACAAAAGCCTCCTCTTAAAAGGAAATGCTTTCTGAACTTGTTCTTGCCACCACACAGCTCCTGACAGCTCCCTTCCCGTTTGGTAGCAGTGGTAGTAGCTTGAAAATGGTGAACTAAAGACTAAAACTAAATGCGTGCAATGAATTAAGAAGAGTTAACTGTTGGTAACTTGACAGTCTGACTGAGCCCATCCGGAAGCACAGTGCTTCACTGTTCATCCTCAATATGCCTATTCATGTTCGATTTCCATCGAAAGCATTCAACTTAACTATCCCACTGCGTTCCACACCAAGATTTATTTGCTGCATGGTTTTGTATACTGCATTGCTTTGTACTACTCAAAAACTGGAAATAGTTTAAAAAAAAAAAAAAAGAAAGATAAACCATTTTAGTAAACACCCACCACTTCAGCAGCTGAGGACACCTCCCCCACAAACTGGTGATATGCAAGGACTCGTTCTTCTGTTACATGTGAAATACCAAGATCCAACTTAACCAATCCTTTTACAAACTAATGCTATGGATACAATGCAGTGCTGTAGGTAAATAGCATACCCAAAGATTTTTCAGCATCATCCATACATTGTCCACACATACCAGAGATCATGCAGAAGATACTTCTACATTATAAATTTAAGTTACAGAATACTTTGTTTTATTAGCATAAGAGCATAACTACCTTTAAAAGCTATTCATTGTCAACAGTGTTAGGTGCCACTTTCTCAAAGAACTGGCTGACAGACAGATGGGCACACTTATTTTAATTACTGCATTTAACTTTAATCTAAGCAACAGAGACAGGTGTCCAAGCACCCAAGCACTCTGCAGTACATTAAAGTAAATTCCTAATATACCCTCTCGCCTTAAGACAAGGGTGAAAGATCTTAACCATATTTGCTAAGATGCATGTTGGATTGCAAGGTTTACTTTATCTACCTAGTTTCTGAAGTGTGCCTGTAAATTCCACCCTTGTGAGATCAACACAGCAAACTGAAGTATTAAAAGAAATGCTATAGAAAATTAAGATCAGATTGTAGTGGACTTGGGCCAACATGCTCTGTCCCAAACAGCTTTCTGTGCCCATTTTATTGTAAGTTCAGTACCAGCACACAATTCCATCCAGTATGCATTAGAAGTTATTTCCATAACAGAAGAACTGTTTAATTGGCAGCCTGGTATGAAGATTGCCTTCAGTACATGAGACAGCTTGATATCTGCATACCTGCACGTTTTTGGTCACTTCATTCTTTATGTATAGGGAAAGAATGATAAAAATTCTGGAGAACAAAGTTTTGTACAAACCTGAGCACAGTACATCCACCTTCTAAAAATACTCCAAGGAAACTTGAGCAGCAACAGCACTTTTCAGATACTAAATTGTTCTTATAGTACCTATGCCAAATATGAGTTACAAGTCATTAGAAACCAAACTAAGGCAATATCATTACATACCGATAAAAAGACAGTTATGAAAGAATTGAAGAAACAGGCCATTCCCTTATTTATAACCACTTAAAGTTTATTTTACAGTATATTTGTGACATTTTATGTTCCTATAACCAAAGATCAGGGTTGCTTACAAATATAATGGCTGCCATTTGATGTAAACAATTAAAAAGTGTCTCTAAATATTAAAATTTTACATCATGATTTTGTTTTATTAAATTGAATTACTCCTTGTGCCATCAGGTATTAGTGGAGAGGAACTAATTTAAGCAAAAATAGTTTTCAGAAATTAAATGAAATTTCAGAAATTAGAAACTAAGAAGCCTGAATAAGATTTCAAAAGACCACTCTCCCCCATCACTGTAAAAAGGAAGAAAACAAACTCTTTTACTGAAGTTGCAACAAAGGGTCAACCAAGTCCATTTTTATTAAGGCTTCTTTACATGTTATTGAATCCCATCATGCCTTTCATATTCCCAGCAGCACCTTGTTGAAATTGCCTCATCATTGACTGCAATCCTGCCATGCCACCTGCAGAGAATAAGTGAGAACACTAATGTGTTAATTAACTCTGGAGCACAGCTATCTTGCTTCTGAGGCCTCATACAGCACATCTCTTATTTCAGTAACATACAAATGCAAAAGCCCAAGACTATCAAGCCAGGTTTAAATGGCTATCAAAAATGGACAACAGAGTGAGTAATTACAGAAAGGTCTGCAAATCACCAGGCTTAAGGTCGGTTTTAAGATGACATGTGTGTTAATATCTAGACAAAAGAAAAGGATGACCATTTTCAGTTAGTAAGCTTCCAGTATAGGAGTTTTATTTTAAGCTGCTCTTGTCAAATTTAATTATTTTAGGCAAAGCTTAGAAGAGAAGGAGGAAAGTTTAGGAATAGATTTGCTTTACCGCAATCATGCCTCAAGCCATCGCTTTGCTGTTTCAGACACTACTCCAATTGCTTATTTTGAGAGGTGAATCCAAATGAAGCAACTAGATTACGCACTGGTAAGTGTAAAGCATTCGTAACATATGGACTAAACTTTCTGATTCTTGTTAGAAAACCTAGAAATATTTAGTACTAGTATACATGCACACATTCTTACGTCACCTTCCCCACTCCTGTATTTCTAATGCTCCACTGTAATTGCTAGCCCTCTCCTGAAGCTATAAAGAGCCAACACATACCCATATGATGAAGAACTCTTGGATCCATCATCTTTGCCATCTGTTGGTTCAGTTTGGCCAGCTGAGATGGGTTTACATTCTTTGACATATCACCACCTAAATAAAAAAGAAAAAAAAAAAAGAAAGAAGCAATCATAAGAAAGTGGATTGATGTATGGGGCTAAAAATAAAATACATCAGAATTTTGCCTCCTAATTCTATATGCAAATCCATTCAAATCTATGACCAAAAGTTATTACAACCTCCACTTAAAGGTATTTTGAGAATCAACAGTCCCTGTGCCCCTCATAACAGACTGAAGTGTCAGTAGTGCAGTAGCAATGAAGTCTACGCTCTTAGCAGTCACAAGAAAGAGCTTTCAAACGTCACGAAAAGGAGTGAGCTACTGCTCACTGTCTCCTCTCCCAACACCTAATTGACATTTTCATATTTCCACTTCATCCATGCATCAAGTGACCTCTGCGCCAACTTAATAAATGTGGTTTTCAGTTTTTTATTACCTTTGAAAAGCCCTTTGATGCCTCCCATCTTTTTCACCATCTGTGCAAACTTAGTGTACTGGGTCAAAAGCTCTTGAACGTCTCTGGTAGAAACACCTGAACCTCTTGCTACTCTTTGGATTCTTCCTGGCTGCTTACTGAAAACTTTGGCACCATCTGTACTGTCAAGTTCTGCAATTACAGTGTGAGAAAGAAACGTCCGTTCAGTTATTGACATTAAAATCTGTTGTAGCTGGTAGGAAACTTACTTTCATGACTATCAAGTAGTTTTGAGCCAGATAATAAAAACCTACTTTTAGAAGTGACAATGCAGAATTTTACAGAAATAATTGAAATTCAGTATTCTAGGGAATGGTGCTAAAAGCTGTTGTGTTCATGTATTAATCACCACAATAGAAAGAAGTCACCTGAATACATTATGCTGTCAACATACTTGGTCTTAAGCCACATTAATGGGTTTAGCACAGGGGTAAGAGCACACCTCTTCTGCAAGAGTTATGAGTGGATTAGAAACAGCACACCTGGAATTCAAGAGACCAGGCTATGTCACCAACTAAATTTGATGGTGTGTAGGAAGAAAAACAGCAGTAACAGATTGGAGACAAATGTAACTTTTTAATTTGCAAGTATAGTATTAATAATTTAAGAAGCACAGTCACAGTATGAAAAATACGTTTGTTTCCAATAGAATGCTTCAGAAGCCCCACACCTATTCTACACAAGACAGAGCAGCAACAAGCAATTGTCAAGGTATTTCCCTAAATTTTTAGACTGATTCAGAAACTTTGAGACACACAGGTAATCTTTCCCATTTCTAAGAGTGATAAATGCTCCTTATTATTTTCTGTCACTGTAGATGCTGCCTTATGTCCAACTTGTTTCTAAGAAGTTCTCATCAGTAAATAAGCTTGTTCAACAACAGAGATTAAAAAAAGACAACGAGTCAAGTTTGTTTTACCTTGGTCATTCATACTGTCCATTATGGTCATCAGTTTCTTTAGCCTTGCCATTGATTCCTGTTCATTACCTTTACTCATGAAGTCAGTTCCAAAACCAGGGATCATACNATATATATACAGCTTAGCAAGAGTCACAATAGCATTTTGGTCTTACTGTCTTTTCTCAATTATTCTTTACACTTACAAGGCAACTACTACACTGCATAGATAAGCANTCTACACAAGACAGAGCAGCAACAAGCAATTGTCAAGGTATTTCCCTAAATTTTTAGACTGATTCAGAAACTTTGAGACACACAGGTAATCTTTTCCATTTCTAAGAGTGATAAATGCTCCTTCTGTCACTGTAGATGCTGCCTTATGTCCAACTTGTTTCTAAGAAGTTCTCATCAGTAAATAAGCTTGTTCAACAACAGAGATTAAAAAAAGACAACGAGTCAAGTTTGTTTTACCTTGGTCATTCATACTGTCCATTATGGTCATCAGTTTCTTTAGCCTTGCCATCGATTCCTGTTCATTACCTTTACTCATGAAGTCAGTTCCAAAACCAGGGATCATACCCTTGTTTTAAAGACAGAAAAAGACACAACACACACACACCTGTGTCAATTAAAATCAGATTTGCCTATTCTAGGCAGCCAGAAACATAGACAGCAAACTTTAGTTCAGTAGTTATATATTGCAGTAGGCAAATCATTTCACTTTTTTGAAAAACTAAGCACAGACTCTAACACCATTTTCAATGAAGAGTTTTACGTTTACAGCAGAAGTTTGTCAAATATAAATGAAAACCTGTTAAAATAAAATTATTTGGGGGACAACTTACCAAGATCTGACTGAATGGTCCCATTTTCATGATGTTTTGGAATTGTTCATACATGTCCCTTAATGTAAATTGACCTGACAT
>VXBJ01002629.1:820617-888663 GCA_013400055.1 Nycticryphes semicollaris | reverse complement strand
CTTAGCAAGAGTCACAATAGCATTTTGGTCTTACTGTCTTTTCTCAATTATTCTTTACACTTACAAGGCAACTACTACACTGCATAGATAAGCAGATAAACCTCTTCACTCTTAACATGGCTACAGCTACACCATTTTAGATGGCCCACACTTATGATTTAAGCTAGTTGTTCTGCAGTTATAGACAGTGATAGTCTGACAGACTTACCACTTGAAAAGCATAACTCAGTTTAATTGTCACATTTAGAGAAAGAAAAACCATTCCTCTCTATGCACGTGAAACAAGTTACTTGTCTCTACATATAAGAAAAAATAAGTGAGTGGTTTACAGAGAACCTGCCATAATTAGGTCATGGTAACACATTTGCTATTCAGGCATTGGGAGTAACTTACCATGTTTGAGCTTTTCTATGAGTGCTTCATTATCATCCAACTTTAACTCATTTACTTTATCTATCAATCCTTCAATATCACCCATACCTGGAAAAAACAAAAAGAGCAGAACAACCCAGCTCTGAAATCAGCACACACACACACACACAAAAATACACTTTGACTTTCTATTATCTCATTCAAAGAGTCTTTTAAAGTACAGTTGTACATAGTACATTACCAAGAAGTTTGCTGATGAAAGGCTGTGTTTTGAAGGGTTCAAAGTCATCTATGTGTTCACCAGTTCCAATAAAAATAATAGGACTCTTCGTGGCAGCAACTCTGCAATAAAATATGCTTTATTAAACAGCCTCTCAAAAACTACCCACCTTTTGTAGCACCTACCAACATAATCAGCTAGGCATCATCAACGCAGTGCATCCTCTCTGAGGATGCATCCTCCTCAAACAATTTATGCAATTCTGTGCAGCATTTAGGAGGGGCAGCTGCGAGTAGCTGACAAGAAATTTCTCTCATTTGTACTTTGTAAAATACAAACTCTGCTTTGGAAATTCATCAACAGAAATAGAGGTTGCTTATTTTCATTCCTGAATTTAAGAAGCTTGAGAGGAAAAAAAGAAAAATAAGTAATTTCCACTTTATCCTATTATTAGGAGGTCACATGAAACAGGCATTGATGAGGGTTGTTCAGCCTGCAGAAGAGGAGGCTGAGGAAGAGACCTTATCACTCTCTACAACTCCCTGAAAGGAGGGTGTAAAGAGGCAGGGGTAGGTCTTTTCCCCCAGTTCACAGGTGGTAGAACAAGAGGAAACAGCCTCAGGTTGCACTGGGGAGGTTCAGGTTGGATATCAGGAAAAACTTTTTAAACTGAAAAGTTTATTAAGCACTGGAGTGGGCTGCCCAGGGAAGTGGTTGAGGTGCCATCCCTGGAAGTATTTAAAAGACAGGATGACATAGTGTTTAGTGACATGGTTTAGTTACGGGTTGTTGTTTTTTTGTCCAGGTTAGGGTGATGGTTGGACTAGATGATCTCAAAGGTCCCTTCCAACCTAGACAATTTTATGATTCTAAGAACATAACTGACTTAAATCTCAGATTCTATGCAGTGCAACAGTGACACTTTCACAGGACAGGTTTCTGTGAGACACTAACACATTCCATGGTTATCCACGCATGCCCAGGTGTTGGGCACTTACGACAATACTTACGCACTAAGAGCTCCACCTCCTTTTGCATGTCCATCGAGCTTAGTCACAATAACAGAAGCTACATCCACTTTGTCTTTGAAAGCTTTAGCTTGAGCTTCACAAGCTTGACCAATGGAAGCATCCATCACATACACAATGTTATCTGGTTGCTATGAGAAATGAAAGACACAAAATATTAGTTTCCTGCTTTCTTAAACAGTGTTCATGCATTATGTTCAGCAGCAGAAGTTACTGCAACAACAGTATGTAAGGCCTGGGAAGTTTAAAATAAAAGGGCAACTGCTTATTAACAGTGTTGCCTAAGGACCATTTGCAAACTCTGATGCTGCATTACTATGTGAAACACTTATCTACAACACCAAATATTAACATTTAATAGAGTTACAGTTATTGCTTAACCTTTGCATTATTTTAGCCACTGTCTAAGCCAACAAGCTAATTAGTATCTACAAGCAATTAATGGCTGACAACATCTTTAATTTGGTTTTACGTTAACAACTAAGACATCCATTCCTCTAAATACAAGTTAGCCAGTACAAGAAGTTGTGTGGGAATTGTCATATTGTCATGCAAGACCAGAAGATCAAACAAATAGCCAGACCTAAAACCCAACCAAGAAACTCCAGCTTCATTTACATATCAAAACTGTTTAAAGTTATCCAAACATCTACTCTGTTTCAGGGCAATTATTTGTGACAGTCACAGAAAATTTAGTACACATAGCTCCAGGAAACCAGATCAGACCAGTTCTTTTATCTAGTTGCTCAATGCAGAGATCCTGAAAAGGAAAAATTAAAGCAGGAGCAGTAGTCTAATTATGTGTAAGCATCCTTGAATTACAGATACAAGAATTAAAACTGACACAGAAGTACTAAACCCTGATCATCCAGCCTTGTTTATTCATATCCATTTGTAATTTCTGACATAATCTAGGAGTTTATGTGCTAATGCATTCCAGAGGAGCAAAATCCACATAGAACATTAGGAGATAAACATAAATGAGTTGTAGTCAAGTTACTGTAACAGAAATTATTGTATTTCTTGGAATTACTCACTATGGCATTAGCAACTTGTAACATCTCTTCAAACAAGGAGTCTTCCTGTTTGTGACGTCCACTTGTATCAACAATGATTATTTCAAAGTTTTCATTCTTAAATTTCTCAACACCTTCTGAGGCAATAATTACAGGATCCATTTCTGTATAACTGATCATAAAGAGAAACATATATATATATATATACACATATACAATTCTTTGTTCCCAAATAAACTAATTCAAGCTTTCATCACTTGACTGTAAACCTATCTGGATTTTAAGAGAGACTTTGTCTTATGTAAATCAAAAATTGATTAAAATGCCTTTCTAGGCTATTTGCCCTTACTATTCAGTGAACTGAAGGACAAAGGACTGTCTCACCTCCTCAGAACCGCATTAAGTTCTACTAACCCTTCTCTGAATTAAGATTTAAGTGAGCATCTAGACAGTACCCTTACAGTGAAGCTTAGGAGAAAATTATTTACAGCTTTGTAAAAGCTATTTTTAGGTCCACTGTGATGGACCTAAAATCCCGCAGCGATACCTGTATCCTTCAATCTGTAAGGATACTTCCAGAAAATCTGAACATGTCTAGCAAAGGTCTAGAAACTGATATACAGTGAGAGAACATTCTAGGGAGTTATCACTTGATGCTTAATGTTTTCTTATGCTATTCCTCTAACTGCTACTACTGAACTAGGCAGAATTTTCATCTGGTCACAGCAAATATTATAATAAAATTTAAGTAATTAGGCAACACTAAATGAGGTTTAGCATGAGATATTCAATGAAGAACATTGTTGGAGTTGAATCATTCTCCAAACTGATTCAGAAAGATGCTTACCTCCCATAAAACGGAATTCTTGCTTTTGTGGCATTCTGCTTTAACTGGTCAAAAGCACCTGTAAGACAGGTACAGTCAAGGAACTATTTACAATAATCTGTAAGTACTAGAGATAAAGAACCACATGGCTAAAGACTAGGTTACCTGCTCTGTATGTATCCGCACATATTAAACATGTCTTCCAACCTTTCCTCTGATAGAAGTACGCTAACTGTGAAAAGATATCAAAACCCAGTAGTTAGACAAAATTCCCCCTAGAAAACATGACACTTCACAGCTAAGTCACTGGAGTACATACAGAGCATACAAAGTCAAGCCAGCCCTTCTAGAAAACTGAGACCACTTCATAACATTCTATGAGTATCAAATGTTAGCATCCCTGTTCCTCACAAAAGCACGTTATACAAATCATTATTAATGGCAAGATGAAAGCAGCTGCTTGACTCTGCTTATTATTTCAGTTTCCAAAGCTAGGAACAACTACAACAAATTCCAGTTCCCATTTTACTAACTCCTGGATACTGCCCACTGTTAACACTGCAGATAGGACTAGCTTTTAGAAACCGGTAAGTTTTCCTTCGGAAAGCTGGAAGTACTTCAGTATTAAGTACTGTAATGGCTACAGCTTACACAGCTTTTTATTTCTGTACTTCCAGAGGAACAAAGGACATGTTTTAAAGTGATGGATGGAATCACTAATTTCTTGCAACAGCTTCACTGGTACAATGTACACTCACAGAACATTTGATTGACCACACACAAACTTCCAAAATACAGTTTGCCTACAGAAGTGTGAGGAAAATCTTATGAAATCAGAGCAGCGATGTATTCAGTAGAGCCGCTGTGCGAAACTCAGAAGCAGATTATTAAAAAAAAAAAAAGCAACAAAAGTGCATCAGTCTTTTTCCATAGAACAATTTTTCCTCCCAACAATCATCATAAATAGATTAAGTGTTGAGTCACAGCTTTATTTTTTTGCCTAAAAAAATACAAATCCAAATTTCCTCAGTGAATTTGGGGCTGGAAGAGGTTTCACACCACCCACTCACACTTAACTGATATCTAACAGATCAACTTCCACTGGTTCCCCTAAACAGCCAATGGAATGAAAGGTTCCATTCACAATACTAGTCTAAGACCCAAAAAGCGAGGAGTAAAAAGCTTTGTTATCCATATATAGTATTGTTCTGTCACGAGTTTGATTTAGTAAAAAGTCTTAAGTCTTCCTTCTTGAAGGAAATCTTAAGTGCCATAAATTGCCACAAACGAGTATTACTTTGGACATTCATCTCAAACTTCTCTATGTTGTAATCAGTACTTTCCTACTAACAGGAGTAGCACAGGTCACAAGCAAATCCTACCAAAGTAGTCCAATGACCACACACAGCCCAAGAAAAAAAACAAAACAACCCACCCAAAGGAAAACACACCAACACACACAAACAGATCCAGTGCAGGTTACCTTTGAACAGGTCGTTGTTTTACCACTTCCTTGCAAACCAACAAACATTATAATATTCTGTTTTCCTTTGGTAGGTGTCCATGCTTTGACTCCAGGATCCACAAGCTAAAGAACAAAGTAAAATATATTTCAGAACTGAATTTCAGAAGCACAGAACAGTCAGTATCATGCTAGGTGCCTGGTTACATATTCAATTGAACAAATCAATTTTTGCATATTCTAGTCCTAATTTGTCTTAGATGCTTGCTGATTTATGATGAACAGCAACCGCCTGTGCAAGATTATTTGTAGTATATAGTGTTATGCATACTAATTCCGTAACACTAACTGTTCATTTCTTTCTAACACTAAGCATGAAAGTCAGGGTGGCCTGTATATATGGAATAGATAACACCCAACACCGAAACATCACCTCCACCCCATTACCGCTGCTCAAGAGGGACATCTTCTGGTGAGTGTCCTACAGTACAGAAGACTTTTTAGGGCTGCTGCCTCACTTCAACTCGCACAAGGCACAAGCATTTCAGAAAGCCATCATAAGGGTGGGCAGAGACTACAGAAGAACAAAAGACTACACTATTAACTGGCAAGAGGACAGACTACTGGTACCCAGGTGCTGATTTGACCAAGCAGGCAGATTAAAGAGAAATGTTGCTATGAACTGCTGGGTTGTTACTTAACACTTTTTCAAAGGCTTGTAAGTACTTGAACCAAATCTTCATTAGGGTAGCAAAGGCATGTTTCTGGGACAACCAAAGACAGTCCACAAGCTAATACTCCTTTATCCTTATTTTTGTCTTTACATTTCAACTGAAGAGTAAGAATAGCTGAACTCAAAGCTTAAATTGAAGTTAGCCAGGGAGATGCCCAGGAAAGTTTCAATCAGAAGAACACTGCTATTTGTAACAGTAAGAAGCCTTCCAACAGAAGACATAACTGCAGGTACCACACAACAACCTTAAAGCTTGGCTTGCTAGTGTATTGCTTCCACAGCCTAGGTTGTACAAGGAAAGTGACGTTACAGAGACTTTAAGTCCTACCTTAACAAGTTCCTTGAAGACAGCATGCTGAATCATTTTTCTTTTGTTAAGGCCGGACGCCATTTCTTCAAGATCAATTGCAGACCTGAGTTTAGGAAAACCATGAAACACTAGCATAACTTAAACCATCACTTTAACCTAGTAGTAACAAAGTCTTTACAATTTGACCATCACCTCTGATTTGCTTTGAGTTTTCAGGCATTTAACAAGATACATGCATTGGAGACATTACTTCTGTGTACAGAACAAAACCAGGTTTCTAAAACACTCACATCTTTCAGACTTGCATCTACTTGAATTACACATCTGAAAATAGCCAAGGTAACAGCACTGGTCATATACACAGATCTATTAATATCCAGTACGGACCATGTGAAGATGAGCTGTCTAGGAAGTAACAAAGAACTTGTTTATTATGCCACTCAACTGATGACAGCAACAGTTTTTTGGAACAAGACTCTAACAGCACTAACTGGCTAAACTTGACAAAGATTCTTTTGATGGAGCTGGCTAGACATTTAGTTCAAACTGTATTTTGCTGTTAAAGGTAAACTGCATACGTCTAAGAAAAGCATATAAAGTTTAAAGTTAATTATTCTTCTGTAACCTAAAGTTACAACTTTTCCAAACATTACAAGTTAAATGTTTTTTGATGATTTCACTTACTTGACATTTTCTCTGAGTTGTTTCACAAGTTTAATATTAACATCAGCTTCCAGTAATGCTGTACATACTTCTTTTAACATAGCATTTAAAACCTGTGGAGTATAAAAGAAATGGTTTAAAATGCACTGTAGGTCAGTATTAGTTCAAAATAAGAATCTGAAAGTATATTTATGGTATAGCCAAAAGTTTTAGAAATAAAATTTATGCAGACCTATCATTATACTGACTACCACAAAACAAAAAAAAAGAGTTTATGCATTTGTTCCTATGTAACTGCAACTTAAATTTGAAAGGGCAATACTGGAGCAAAAGGGTCCTCAATTTTTAATATGCACACATAAAGTAGCACAGAACACTTCCTGTTGCATTAAGGACAACAGGAGCTCACATGGTAGCCAGGCTTCCTAAACTTTCCTACAGGTAACTCCTTAGAGACAGCTGTAACAGAAAGCCACAAAAGAATCTCTTAAAACAACACAACCTCTGTAAATAAAAACATTCCTTAAATGCAAGATGGACACACTGCTACCCGCATTCTCAGGGGACATGGGACTGCTGCTCAGGGGTATGCCTTTTAGGCAAATAGATGCCTCAGTTAAGAACCCAGTTTAGTTGTTCTAAATTTTTGAAAAGTAACACCTGCATAAATGGCCTCATTTTCACTGAGCAAGAGCTTGAACTCTTGCAGGAGGAAAGTTTCTACTGCTGAAAAAAAATTAATGGGGTTGTATCTGATTCAGTTAAGGATTTGTTGTCTCTCAGGTGAAGATTTGTTAACACCTTTCCTCTACACACAAGTTCCAACCCCTACGACTGTCAATAAACCTGCTTTTTATTTACTGTAAGCTACCTGTCTGCCTATCTGAAAAGGGTTTATAGTAATTTATTTGCTCAGAGGCACTTTTAAACCATCACATCAGTTAGTTTTCCATCTTGCTTTTCAGGCCACGTAACAGCAAACACTGATTTATAGTTTCAAACTCCTAATTAAAAAAAGAAACTATACCAAGTCAAACAGCTTCCAGAACCACACACAGTATTGACTTGAATATAAAGGCAGCAAAAATAACGTAATCCTCACAGTTCAGACAGCAGAATTTACACTGAAAGCTATTTCTTCTTCCACACTTCTCCATAGTCCAGGTGCACGTACAAATCACAGCACTGTGTAGTTTCACAGCCTACATTCCACCCAAGCTTATACACATATTGCCTCCTCCAGCATCACCTCCTGAGAACGCGGATCTCCAGAAGTACAGCTCCCAAGCTCAAGGGCCCTTTGACTGCAGGACCCACTAGCCTGAAGTAATTATATGTGTCTAAATCTGGTTCTAAGTTTTGGCAGCACTATCAGGGTTAAAGCCTCTAGCTAGAAATTTTGAAGGAAGAAAAAAGCCTCGGGGTAACATCAACCTAGTTCAGGATTCTCATTAGCCTTTGAGACCTCTTCTCAGAACTTTACTACTACATACCTCTTCATTGATAATTGTAGCATTGCTCAGCGAGCGTAATGCTGAGGTTATTTTTCTTCCAAGGTCGGCTAGAACCATTTTGGCGGCTTCAAGTACAACTCTGAAGAATCTGGAAAACAAATAAAAATTAAATTTAAAACTAATTGAAGCTATGTTTTTGCAAATTAATTACTCCAGTACCTCTTGGGTTAAGAGAGCAGCTTTGCATTCCAGAAAGCGCAAAAATTTATGTTTTTAGAGTTATTTTTAGGAAATATTGGCCTGAAGTTAATTTTAGGCTATCCTGATGGCCTACTTAAAAACAGAGATACCACATTACAATTAGGAACCATTTCGCCATCTGGAATATTTTTGCATTGAATTCACCACGAAAAGACAGCCCAGACAGACTTCCAGGAAGATTGCTAACTGCTTTTTATCTTCTGATCACCAATATGCTACGTGACAGGATAAAATAAAGCAGAATAGCCTAGAAGCTGTGCAAAGACAGTATGATCAGCAGCAAAATATTTCCTAACAAAACTGAATGTTATTCACTGGCTCTATTTTACCTATCTTACACTAAAATCAAACCGTATTTCCCACTTTGGTAACCCTACAAATACACTTGCATTTTAATACACTTTGTATTTTTGAACAGTTTATTGGAAAGCCAGGCTACTTTTGTTCACTCCAGACACAAGCCCTCAATATAAGCCTAAAGCACGCTGTAACTTATAGTAGAGAACCATAAGAAGCTAGTTTCCAAAGCTTATGCATGGTCTTATCAAGAGGCTAAACCACTCCACCTCCTATACAAGGCAGCAAGATATTCAGTGGAACACAAGGCAGGAACAGCAAATTAAAATTCTGAAAAAGGGCAAAACAAAATTCATCTGAAGAACAAAAAAGTTGCAATGCCACAGCTACTGATGGAGCATTTCAGATACTTCTTGGTTATCTTCCAATTTCACTGCTGTTTTCTCATTCCCAACAAACTACTCCCTTGCTGACAGCTGAATTCAGAATCTCACATCTGAGTTCCTCCTTTTAGAGCTGAAAGTGAGCCTCCAAATAATGAGAGCTTCTGTAATCAAAGTAGCTAAAATTTTTCAAGATTTTTAGAAATGTCTCCCCTCAAGCAAATAGAGAGGAAAACAGACAAGAAGGGTCAGTCCAATTAGGGAAACGAAGAATGCATCATTAGTTACATTGTCATTTTCTTTTTGGAGAGAAGTCTCAAACCTAGGTAAGATAAAAAGAATCTCATTACTTATACACACTGATATTTTGGGGCACAGGCCCCAAAAAACAAGGCTTATGATGATATATTCAAAAGTAGATAAAACAAGTCACCAATGTAAGCCAACCTCCTGACTGCTAAGTGAGAGCTAATACTGTCACAAAGTTGGCGAGTTAAAAAACAAAACAAGAACCAAATGAAAAAACAACTGTCAGTCCAACTGATACTGAGGTCACAACTCAGAACAAAGTCTCCAGCAGTTTCAAAAAAATGTAGGATAAATAAATTCAGTATAAATGCAGGCCTTGGGTGTAGCAAATGGTGCAAATAAATCTATTTACACATTTTAGTTTTAATGTACATTGTATGTACAGCAAATCCAAAGTGAGATACATTTTTGTGCCATTGTAGTATTTAATAAAAAAAAAAAAAAAACTAGTCTCCGCTTCCTAAGAAACTCTGCCTGGAAAATATTGGCAGATCAGTACGCTAACAGATACAGATGTCCATCTTTTTACTTTGCTGGAAGAGGACTTCTACATGATATCTGACTCAGTATTTAAGATTAGTTTCCAGAGTTCTATGGATCATCAAGTACAAAAAGTTAATGATGTCCCAATAAACTAATGTTTCCACTGCAGAACTCAAAAAGCTTCTTCCAGCAGTCTTACAATAAGAATTAACACACGTACTATGCTAAATGGATGAGAATTAAGGATTTTAATGTCAAATGCTTTCTGCAGCACATTAAGGATTTATAAACCATCAAAGTTACTAAGGGGATGCCAAGTACAGAAATTAATATAACTTTTCCCATACAGTCCTTCCAAGTTGTGAGCCACAATACAGACAAAAAGACACATAAGCTGTCTTTGTAGGTAGCCAAAGAAGGGCAGATAGCCAGAAGGGCATTAGCAGTGACTGCAGTACAGAATGCATATACACTCCATTCAGAGCATCTGTAGCTCTAGAAGAGCTTTCTAGCTTTGATACAGCATTCCACAAATATATTGAATGGGTTTAAATCTGGCAGGGCCCCACAGTAAACAAGCCACAAGCCAGGCTGTACCAACCAGGCCTTGTGCTGAGCAAGGCCACAGAGTTCTGCAGCAGCCCAAGTACCTCCACACTGAGTTCCCAAATCATTCTACTGCAGAGTCCCAAGACCTCTTCACTTGCTGCTGAAAAGGAGACATTTCAGCAATAAAGGACAGCAAAAGCACCAAGGTTTTTATTAAGCCATAACAAAACAGCAGTGAAACAACTCTGAAGAGACTGACTACCTACCCATCTGGTATAAACCACTAATCAAAATATGCCTACCGAAAGCAGTAGCACTCTTTAACGCACAGATTTTGAAAAGACAACAGCTTTAATAGGTAGCAGTTGTTTTAACAGCTGTTTAAAAGATAGCAAGCAAAACAGATACTTAGTTAACATCTGTATGATAAAGTTATACTAAATACATACAGACATACATGGGTTAAGATCCACTGAAAGTGTAATACTATAACGGGGGGATGGGGGGGGGAGTTGATTCACAGGTAGAAATAACCTCAGCTACCGCAGCAACACTCAACCCCAACTTACTAGTCTCCACTTTCTAAAATTACCTGACAGAGGGACAGGAAGGTATGCCCAGGGCAGCAGCAGGGACCAGCGAGCCTGCTTACGGTCTAACGCCCTCGTTTGCGAAGAAAACCGACGCAGGCACAGCCTCAAGTATGTGCCCGGCCCCTACCAACGGCCAGGCACCTGGCTGGGCGACTGACAGCGGGGGGCCGGGGCACCGCTTCTTCAAGGCCAGGGAGGCGCAGCCAAGCAGCGGCCCAGCAGACCGGTGGCTCCGCGCACGGGTTACCGGAGGGCAGTCAAGCCAGCCGTACCCCGGGCCCCACAGGGCTCGGTACCCACCCTCCCCGTCGCGGCAGGGCCGAGGGTCCTCCGCCTCACCCCAAGAAACTGCCGCCGGTCTTCGGTCCCCCTTCACGTCAGTAACGGCGGCCCAAGCACTCACCGGGAGCGCGGCGTGAGGCCTGCGGGCGGACCCCAGGCCAGGAGAGGCCGCCCGGCGCTCCGCAGCCGCCACCAGCAACCACCAGACGCCAACAGCCGCCGCTACCCGCCGACCAGAGAAACGTCACCACTCGCCCTTACCCTACTGCTCGCTTCCGCTTCCAGGGTGAGCGCTACCTTTTTAAGGTGGCTCCAGCCGGGAAACGGCCCAACTACGCCCGATGGAGCCCCGCGGCACCGCCAGGAACTACCCCCGCGCCAGCTTAAGGGACGGGCGGCGCAGCCGCGGGCGGGGAAAGGGCAGAGCCCGGGCGTGGTCTGAGCGAGGAGGCGGGTGCCGGGGTGGGGAAGCATGGGAGGGTGGCAGCCTGCGCATGCGCGGGGGGTGAGGGGTGGTGGAGTTTAACGACCGGACTGGGCATGCGCAGCGTCCCCCTCCGGGCGGTGACGCCCTGCCGCATGCGCACTGGCAGCTGCTCCTCAGGCGGCGGAAGGAAGGCGGAAGGCGCCCCCCCGTGGCGACGACATGATGGAGCTGGAGGCGGCGCGGCGGGCGGTGCTGGCCGCCGTGCGGGGCACGTGCGCCGCCGATCTGCCCCGCCTGCTGCACTGGATGCGCAACACCAGTAAGCGCGGCCCGGCCCGGGTCGGTGCTGCCGTCCGGCAGCTGGCGGGGCCTCGCGGGCAGGCCCCGATGGCGGGAGGAGGCCCAGTGGGCGTAGCGGGCCTGAGCCGTGCCCTGGCTGGGCCAGTCGCTCTCGGTGTTGCCGCCTCGCTGGCCGCCTCCGGTGCTGGGCCTGAGAGGTGGTGACGGGGGACGGCGGGATGTCCTCGGGCTGAGGGGAGCCGTGTCTGAACTCGGGCGCTCCGCTCCCTAGGCCGGCGTTCGGCTCTGCCGGTGGTACAAAGGCTGACAGAGCCCGCCGAGGCGGGTTCCGGCCGGCAGTCCTCTGCCCGAGGTTGGCCGTTATGGAGCCGCTTGGCAGGGGGGAAGTGGCTGCGCGGGAGCCGGCGGAGCAGCCGGTGTGGGTTGCGGTGCTCGGAGAGGCAGGGCAGCCCCTCTGGCGCCCGCCCTCACTGCCTCCGAGCAGGGTTTGCTGTGCCTGAAGCTGTCCGTTTCCCGGCCGCCGCAACCGGCGGGCTGTCACGTCGGCCTGAACCGGAGCTGATGGCACGTCAAGGGTTGGGAATGTCGCGGCAGAAGTACCGGCTGAGGGCTGTTCTGCCGGCTGTGCTGCAGGGACGGGCGGTCCCGGCAGAAGACGACGGGGGTGTGTGGTGTGGGTAACCGCTTAAAATCTCCATTGTGGAACATCGGAGGTCGCACGGAGGCACTTTGCTCTCGGGATTTTTAGACGTTAGTCTTGTCCTATGCGAGTTCACACATCATCATTGCAACCTTTCAGAAGCTTGGAAATAGTGGTTTGAGCTAATTAGCAAACGCAACTTTCCCCACATAGTGTAATCTTAATATAGTTTTCTGTTTACTTTCTTGTTTGTGCCTCAGTATAATTTAATCAGCATGTTGCAATCAAGCATCTTATGACAAGCGAAGAAAGGAAACGTGGGTCAGTGCAGAAGCTGTTAATTTGCAACTGAACAAAAAGATAACACAGAAAAACAACACAGGCACTAAAGCTGTGGACACACATACAGTGTCATGCTGAATAAACTGACTAAATGCTGCTTGGTCTGTATGTATATTTGCATTTTACTGTTGTAGATATGAATCTTGAAGACCCTCCAAATACTTTAGTCCAGTTTCAAGCAGCAGCCAATAAATACGTGTCCTGTTTATTAATCATTGCCTGCTGAGACAGTAAACCCACTGCCTGATGTTCGTGCATTGGGTGGGAAAAAATCATCATACAATACATTATTTCCTCAGGTCATGCCCGGTGTTCCAGGGTTATTCTCTTATTAGGTCTTTTGCTCCAGCATCTCCACTTTAGGATGGAAACATCTTCATAAGCAAACGCACAGGGACTTGCACAGAGTTGTCCACCTGTTCAGGTACTTAGAACTGCAAACTCAAGGTGTCTCTGGTTTGCAGCTCCCAGGGCCACTTAGATGGAGAGAGGCAGGAAAGATTCTTCTCTGGCTGAGCAGGCCCTCTGCTGGCATTGCGGAAAAGGAATCAGCTGGGAACACAGTGCTTGCCCTCCTCGGTGGGCACGCAGCCCTCCCACGCCAACAGCTTTTTCCCTGGGAAAGACATTTGCCAGATGTTTCAGAGCATCTGCGAGTCAGCCTTTACAATTAGAGCAGAGATGGGACTCCCCAGGACTTGGAGGCTGAAGTTTGATGGATGTAGTTAGTGTTAATTGTAACTAAGCATTCTTATTTTCACTGTATATATGTACGCATATGTAGATACAGACGTATATGTTTACACATATGTGTGTATAGACGTAATGATAGAGCAATCTTCTAGAAGCAATATTTCATCCCTTCCTTTTTGAGGCCTTGTCTGGATGCAGTAGCATGCTCTCCTTGCTAAATGGTGCTTGGGTTACTGTAAATAATCTTGTTAGAAGTGGTTTTCTTCTAATTTAAAATTTTCTTCTAATTTAAAAATCTCATTAAATTTCATATACAATCATTCATAGTGCTTGTTCACTTAATGTAAATCATTACAACTCCTTCGACACTACGTTAGTTTGTGTGGTGTGCATATATGGCTTTCTCAGCTTACTGACTTCTTTACAAATCCAGTAAAATACATAGGACCTTACTAGTAAAACTTGAAAATGCCTAACGGTTTCAGTTTGGAAACACCTACTTACTGTTTTCTCCAGTTTGATTCTATGACCGTGCTTTACATCTACCATAGGAATTTTTAGCCAATAGCATAGTTTATGTAGACTTGCAAAAATCCTTTGTCAACAAATATTAATATTTTTCTTTTTATGCTACAGCTTCCAAAACTTCTCATATGTTGATAGTTTCTGTGAAAGACAACTATGCTATGGTTCCTAGCCTTTATTAGATTATGATCTTTCAAATATTTTCCTCTGAATTTTAATGATCTAGAGCTATGCCTAGGTCTTTCAGTGAAACAGAATATGTATTTTTGCTTCATATTAACTAAGCTGCAAACTAAAGTGTAGATGAGGTTCCAAATGTTGAACTGCTGTGTGCTTGGTACATCTGAGCAATCTGTATCCTACTGTTTTTATATTGTGTTCATCAGCTGATTGCTGCTGCTTCACTACATACATCTTAAAACTAACATAACTACCTGTGTAGTTGCCATCCAGTGGCTGTTTAGCTCATAGGCTGCAGATCAGAGGACAGAAGTTGCGCTTTGGGCATCTGCATCTTTTGCATTTCCTTACAGTTTGTGATTGTATTTTGCCAAGTCTTGGTGCAGTATAAAGCTATAGGTAACTATTTGTTCCCAGTTTTGTCATTTGGGTTACTGTAAATAATCATGTTAGAAGTGGTTTTCTTCCATCCAATATTTAAACATCTCATTGAATTTGTGCGTAACTTAAGCTAATTTTATTTCCCGTTCTGCCATATTTGTGGAGAAACTTAGAGCCTATAGAATTTGGTCTCATGCTACTGCTTGTAGAAGTTACCAGTTTCTGAATCTGTCGATTATGATGTTTTAAGTGAAAGTGTTAATGTTTGCCTAATTTTTGTGCTTTCTCGAGGTGCTGCAGCCTCCCTCTCTAACGTACATATAGGTATATGGTAGAGGAGAGAGAATTAGAAAGCTTTGTGCCTATCTGTAAGACCTTTTCATTGTTACCTGATTAAGATGTCTTTCATTGCCTCTTTGGGCCATTAACCTGTTCATGTTTTTCCACTCTCCTTTTTCTGAATGGCTGTGTCCTTCTGGTTTATCTCCAATTTTCTTGTTTTTTTCCACCCTGAACCGAGTACAGGACTGGAGTAAAAGAGAGATATCTCTTTCTCACGCTGGTTTTCTTTTCCCACAGCACTGAACAGTAAGTAAGCAGAGGCATTTGTCCGGTAGGTCACATTCATTTACCCTTTTTGCAATTTCCCTGGAGTTGCAAATATTTTGGGTGATATCCCCAACACAACACTCTTGATGATACTTCTCTTTGTGCCGTTTCTCTGAGCTGCTTCTGTAGCTGCATACTGACTTTTAGTGTGCTGGTTTTCCCCTCAGGATGTTGCATTTGAGTAATTGTACTGCCCATTGTAACACCTAGATAATGCTGTAGTAATTCATACTGCCTGGACAAAGGATAGTGAGGAGCTGGTACCGAGGGTTCTGCTGCTGTACCCTGAATACTGCTAGGGAATTTGGGTTTCTGTCTGTGCAGAGAGAAAACAGTGTTATGGGAGATGCTAAAAAAGTTACCAGATCTCTGTAGTGCAGACAAGTAAAAGCCTAGTCTTTGCAACTAGGGAAGAAATATCACGGAGGCACTTTGCTCAGGATAGTAGTGCAATACTAGTAGGATTGCTAGCATTACTTGTTACTAGTAGGTATTCTAGAAACAAGCCTCTGATGAGCAAAAGAAAATAGAGTTGTAGGGATGGGGGTATCATATTCTGAATGAAAAAAACCCCAAACTCTAAGCAAACAAGGATAGGATAAATGGAAACAAAAATGGCATCCTGACAGGCAAGTTGTTTTTCTGTGGTGTGTGGGTTTCTACCCCCTCCCCGACTGCCATCCTATTCCTATTTCTGTCAAGATGTTGAGCTTCTAGTTCCAGCTGAGGAGGACTGGGCATGATTGTTAGCTACAGCCAGGCTTTTTTCCTCCCTCATGGTTCTCTTTCAAGTGTACGTGCAGCCTTAGATTAAAACCCTGCGTAGTGTGCTTGCCCTTCAGGATTAGTGTTGTCGCAAAGACAGCCTTACTTATTAATTTAACTTGGTTGGTGTTCTCTGGCTCGCGTGCTCTATGTGTGGAATGTTACCGAGAGACTTCCCTGGAAGAGCCAAATTACTTTATAGTGAAGCAAGTTGTCGAAAATAAAAACTCTTAAGTATGTGGAACTGAGTGAATGTTGAATAGCTTCTCACTCTAATGATTTCTGACTAATCTTCCTTAGCAATTACGGGAATGTAAGTGTATGCAAGATGCTATTCATTTTCTTCTTTGTATGAATAAAATAACCCGTCATGCTTTTTTTTTTTTTTTTGTAAGGGGGGGGGGTGATGGGTATCGCAAATTTTAGAAATTCCAGATCTTTATGTCTGATGGAAGAAGACGTTACTGTTTTAAGGCAGCTGCTTAGCAACACTGCTTCGCTGTTTCGCAACCAGCCGACTCTTTCCACACACTGCAGTGAAATGTACGTCATTTCACGGTGACTCGCATTCCTGCTTTTCTTTTTAGTTAGTCTTAGATCTCAAAAAAAATGAAATAATAAGAGTTGGAAAGGATAACAGGAACCTTTGGTGTCTTAACTGAACTTTTTTATAATAGGATGATTAATGCTTTAATATCCTTCTGCAATAACCATGGTTCCAGAAGTTCTGGCTAAGAAAACTTGGGTGAAGCCCAAGAGCTAATTCAAACCACTTGGGGAAACCCCCCTGAAGATCCCCTCCCAGTTGGGTCCCAGCATTTGATGTATAGCTTCTATATAAATGTGTGCATTTATATAGGGCATATTCCCTCTCCCTCCTCCACTGCCCTAACTCTTAAGAATTTTCAGTAGCAGAAGAGGATGCATTTGGGAAGAACGGGCCGGAGCGGGTAAGCAGTGAAAGCAGAATTGAGCAAGCTACCTCTGTGCACACAAAGATACAGGAATCAGAGGAAGTAAATACAAGAATCCTAATTTCAAGTTTGAAGTTGAAGTCACCAAACCACTTGATTTACTGGCAACTGCTGAATGCTTTTGCCATACTTGGAGCTTTAACGTAGATTACAAAAGCCTATCTCTCAGCTCATGTCGGTGATGAAGCACAGATAAGGTGATAAAAAGACCCTTTTTGGTTTTTCATGTACTGTTGTGGGGTCTCACATAGATTAAAAAACTAATTTCTTCAGCAGGGCTAAAACCGACTGTTCTGATATTAGCTTTTATATTTTTTTCAGGTGTGTAATAGTGAAATAAAGCAATCTTACAAACTTTTTCCATTCTACGAATTTCATTAGAAACATTTAAATATAAAGCTATGAATACAAAGAGATGTACTGGTCTGAAGCGCCAGTTGTTCATACAATGAATAATACCATTGAATAATAAAATGTTGCAAATCCTCTAAGGATAAGCAACATATAATTAAGTACAAATTAATTTTTTTCTTGTGGATTCACTTCTATTGGGAGCAAACTAGCTTTTTAAGAGATTGATGTAGAATTTAGTCTAGTGACTTCAAAGTTGAGGACATTCAGTGCTGCAAGTTCAGGCTCTTAATGTGCAGCAAGGGAGGGGAGTCTGACAAAATTAACTTAGGCGGACCACAGGAGACATGCAGCTTCTGTGCCATGTTCTGCATGTGGAGAAAAAACTTAGGAACAGACCAAGTTTGTCCTGCTTTTTCTATTATGTATTACATATTTTTGTTATATATTCAATTACGTATTACTGTGTTCCCAGACCTGATAGTTAAAATTATCAGATGATGATTTTCACAAGACAAGAATAGTAAATAGTGTAAGAAAAAACTCTTTTACAGGAAGTGGTCTTTAATGTTTCCTTTCAGTACTATTGTCACTGCAGGTGGAACTAGAGTGGAATGAGTCTCTTTGAAAGGATGAAAACATGGGTTTCTGCAGTGTAACGAGTATAGTATGTATTTTTTGTGTGTGTATGAAAATACAATTTAGTACAAGGCTTCATATCCAAATGGGTAGAAGTAATTTATCCGAGTAAAACATCCTTTCAGAAGAGATCAAAATAGCATAGCGGAACCACATTAACTGGAATGCACTTCTTTGTTAAAATTATGCCATATCAAAAATCTTTTCCACTTCTGTGTTGTTTGGGAAACTAAAATGGGATGTTACCTGTAATTTGATGAATTAACAACTTTGGAAATTGTCATTCATTTCCTTGGTTGTGACAAATGATACTTCTGCAAGAGAGGTCTCGAGAATACTAAATACCTCTAAGTTGTTAGACACAGAAAGTTCATAATGGTGGGGAAAACTAGTGATTGTAAAATAGATACGTGACTTAACCTCTTTAAAATGTAACTTTGGAGCTTCTTTCAATTTATGAATGTAAAAGACTTAAAGAACTAATAAAATAAGACCTGGTTATGTTCCTTTTGGAAAAAAACTGATTACTTTCTACCGGTAGCTAGGTATGCTTAAGCATAGAAATAGTATTTAGAGTTCCTGAAGAAGTTGGTATAGTGAGGTCACAGATAGCATCACAAATGGTTTAGCCAAAAAAGGAGATACGAGAGATACTTTAGAGATATGAGACTTCCTCCTTGACCTGTTTGTTCAGTATCATTAAAACACACAGAATGCTGAAATTAACCTTGTATTAAGTAATATGGATGTTAATATTTGCTTTTTACTTCTGTGAGTCTGAATATATATCTAGAAAAGCGTAAGGTGCTTGTTGTTATGGTTGCCTTTGCTAAATCCTCTTCTTTCCACGTGACATGTAATCTTCTGTTGTAATTTGGGAATCATACACTGATGGTTTTCAGTCATGTGTTTCGCAGTGCCAGGGTGTTTAGATGTTGGTGTAGCGGTGCTCTCTGTCCGGTGTGAGGCTTTGTGATGTTTTCTTAGTGTGTGTTATGTTTGCTATAGAGAGGCTGAGATGCACCAGGGTGTTAATTACGCTTTTTGCAATGTGTTAATTAAATTTTATAAATGCATGTTGAGTAGATCCAGTGGAACCGGTTTTGAAGTAAAATACAAACACTGTACACCCAGACTTCCTCCATAAACAAAAGATTGTGATTCATCTTGCAGTATTTCATGAACTGTAGGGTTCTTCTCTGGTTACTTGTCCGTTCAATGAACACAGGGGTTGGCTTGCACACTCTCCACTTCATATATATAACCGGGACTGAAATGGTATCAAAAATAGTTTTCCATTTTTATTTCTTCTTTGAAGATCCTTTGTAAAGTGATACTGAGATTCTCAAGAGCGAACAATTTGTCAAACACAGGGTGGAGCTGATAAAACTGCACAGGTCTGTGGCAGAAATGCCTATTTTCATGTTGGGCACCTGTGTTCCATACTTGATGGCAATCTATAAATATTTACATACTGCAAAAGCAAATGAGTTACTGTGGTGGCTGCTGCTGTTTCTTGCTTTGACAGGAATGAGGCAACTCTCAGCATCCGAGTTCAGTCCCAGGCTACACACGCAGGCACAGAGCATCACTTCCACAGCTTCTGCTGTCACCTGAACATTCCTTCCTTCCCAGCTATCAGTTAATACTGTAAAGTGCAAGCATGCAGGAACAGAAAAAGAGAAGTAGGTTTGAACAGGCTCCTTCTCAGGTGACAGCAGAAGCTGTGGAAGTGATGCTCTGTGCCTGCGTGTGTAGCCTGGGACTGAACTCGGATGCTGAGAGTCACTTATTTTTTGGTATCAGTGTTCTCGTTTGAGCTGCTTACGTGCTGTAAGATTTTCCTTAGGACCTGTTTCATACACAGCATCCACAAGAACTCTTCTGTGTCGTACTTGGTTTCATCAGAAAAGCTCAGAGGGCCCCCGTGTGAGACGGTCAGTGTTGTGACAAGTGATGTACAAATGGGAGTCACAGCAGGGAAGGGCTATACTGGATTTGAGGAAGATGGGTGTGCTACCTGTCTCCCATGGAAAGTGTCCATTTCTCTACTGCAGGGCTGGGCTCTGAGTAGCCTTGAGAGCTGCCCACCCCTCCTGCTGGCCAGAAAAAGTCCCCTCAGGCCAAGGGGGAGCAGATCCTATTGCCACACCAGCTCTGGGAGAAAGCGAGCCGAAGTTCTGCATTTGCAGTGTGACGTGGCTGGCCTGGTGGTCTATGAACACTTCCTGCATTTCATTCAATGCTATATATGAATTTGATACTCTTAACAGGCAGTATAACAGCTGGATGAGCTCTCTTGCATAGTAATAGTATTGTTTTAAAGCCAATGTGCCAGATGTAGGGGCTTATTGCCCACAGGCACTGGTCTGTACAGCTGCTAATATCAGCTTTCTACTCTCTCACTCAGTCTGTGGCATGATTTTTCTCCTTGCTTCCTCAGATGTTACCCACTTCAGCAAACTCTAGCTCCTTTGCACTCTGCGGGCCTGTCGTCGTGCTGATGGTCCCAGTTAAGAAAAAGTTAAATCAGTTCACCTTCTCTTCCCATAATCTCTGGGTTTACTTCTCTGCTGTGTCAACACCCATAGAAATCTGCCCTGAGATGATCAGAAAAATCACTCCCTGTCTCTGGGATGTTCATAAGAAATCTACAAGTCGCTGGATGGACCATGAGATTAAGAGGAGCTGGGTGCTTATTAGAGGTTTCAAATTAAAATGCTGACAAGCTGGAGCTGCTGCATTGCACCTGTTGTGTTGTTCCTCCTGCTGCTGTTGCAGCTGCCACCCCTGCCCCTCCTGTGTTCCTCAGTGCAGAGGCTGCGTCTCTGTAGGAGCTCAGGTTCTCGAGAGCTTAACTGTGAGCTCTTTGGAACAGTGAGTTGTCTTCCTGTAGTGTAACAACTGCCGATGGCATTGTGCCCATCAGGGCCTTGGAGCATCACTGCTGTGCGTTCAATAAATAATAAAACAAATATATGTTAAGGGAATCCAGGTGATTTAAAGTTTCTGAAGCTTACTGTGGGGGATTCAGGATTATCTGTTGGAGTCAGTTTTGGGACATGTTTCAAGAACCATTTACGTTTACACTCTAAGAAGAGGGTGTCTTGCCCTAATGGATGAGGATTTCTTTAATCATATTTTTCTCACTACAGTGCGTACCCAAAAAGCACTTCAGAAGCACTTCATAATTAATAGCTTAGTTGGTCTCTATTTCTTATGGTAGTCTTAAAATTTCTCACTGTTTTCCACTGGAAAGATTAAGTATATTAGTGTAGAGAAACTTGTAACATGTCTTATAGATTTATTTTTAATGTCCTTGCCATCAAGCTTGTCTATATTAATTTTCCCACCTGGAATAGCAAGGCTAACAAACATTAACTGTTTTTTAACACTTCTAAAAGCTGTCAGATCTTCTTTTGACGAGTGATATGCATATATGTGAAAAACAGACTCCCTGCCCAGTATGGTGGCAGTCTAAATAGAACAAGAACCAAACTGTGGGGTAAGAAAGCAACAACAAACATTGATTTTTAGACAAGAATCAATAGATGGGTTTGGTCTGTTTTTCAGGATTAGGTTTGTGGTTAGTTTTTCTTGTGTGATTTTGGGGTTTTTTTGCAGGTATGTAGTTTTGACCTGAGATGTACCTTTGTTTAGAACCAGTTCATTGCCCTCATAGCAGTGAATTGTCCAAACAAAAAGGAATTTCATCTAGTCCTCCATTTGAGGAAAATGTAACAGAAAAGGAACAGAGAACAGGGGTACAGCAGATCTCATGGTGAATGTCAGTTCAGAGCATCATTCCCTGGGGAGAGAGCTAACATGAAACTGGGGTGTGTGAGCAGGATGTTGGCTGGAAGATGTGAATTAGTGCAACTAAGCCTTTACCTGGATTAATGTGTCTAGTTCTCAATACTGCAGGTCATAAAGGATGAGAGAGTCCAGAAGGGAGTAAGGAAAATTATCAGATTGCTAGAACAAAATGTAGGAAAAGGCTGGATACATGGATCTTGTTTCTTCTAGAAATGAAAACTGATGGAACACATGAGAAGTCTTCAAAGAAGTCGAAAGTTGCTATAACCAGGAGAAGAGCAAACTTTTCTATTTCCATCGCGATTGGGACAGGGAGTACTGAGTTTAAATTGTGGCAGAGGAAATCGAGATCAGTTATTAAGAAAAGTATTCCTTTCTAATAGTAAGTGCAGTCAAACACTTGAATAGATTTCTATTCAAAAGGGAGGTCGTGGAGTCTCCAGCATTAACAGTCTTCTTTAATAGAATAGATTTAATAGAGTAGTGACACTTACTATTGATTCAGCCATTGAAGAAGAAAGGATTGGTGACTTCCCAAGGTTCCCTCTATCCTTTTTTCTAGATGTCTTAAAAAAAAATAAAGTGTTAAAGTAAGGCAGGGATATGATGGAAAAATAACAAGAATTTTCAGCATGGCTTTGCAAAACCATACAGGTTTACATCCATTCCTATTTTCTTTCACCTTTGAAATATTTTGATAGTTTTAAGTTGTGTAAAATGTATTGTAAGTTGAACTGTTGAACTGTGCATTATCCCTGACTTTTTTGTAACCGCTTTATTAGAAAGATGGTATGTATAAAAAGAAACTTGCATAAAAAAAGCGCCTGCATTCAGGCAACTTTGAGTTTTGTCATTTCTCCAATAGTTCAAAAACATCTTTGATGTTTTTATATCTTAAGCTGAAACAGTATCACTTTGGTGGCAGCCCAGACCATCATATGTGAGTTATAAGTTTATAAATATGAAAATAATTTAAGATTTCAGAAAAGCACTACACTTATTTTAAGTGGCAAAGTTATTACAATCCAAATCTGTCATTGGCTGGAAAAGCTAACAAAGGCTGAAAAATGCATTTCAAATAAAAACCTTATCCATCTGGTATTGTTTATGTCTTGCAACTGTATTGTACTGGTCATCACTCAGTCCACATGATCTGCATATGATTGTTCAGGGGTTTTTGTTTGTCTTGATTTATAGATGACTTTGATGAGCTTGTGGTGAGTAACAATGATGTTGTGCTCAAAAATATCG
The DNA here is from genome assembly GCA_013400055.1 of Nycticryphes semicollaris. Classification (NCBI taxonomy): domain Eukaryota; kingdom Metazoa; phylum Chordata; class Aves; order Charadriiformes; family Rostratulidae; genus Nycticryphes; species Nycticryphes semicollaris. Next base: position 865,529 of record VXBJ01002629.1, on the reverse strand, counting down.
CTGAAGATTTGCGGAATCGTTTACCCGTCGAGGCAATGTTTAATTCGGAACATCAAGCTGTTCAGAAAGTAAGCTAATTGTTATGGTCTCAATTTGCTGAACCACTGAATTTATTTGGGGACTGACTATGCTGACTTTAGTTTTAGTAGTCATTTATAGCAGAGAATCAACACTGGATTGAGGCATAGGAAATCTCAGTTTGGTTCTCAGGTCTGTTGCTGCATCATTGTGTGACCCCAAGAAGGCTGTTTCATAGTTCTTAATACTTTGATCATAAATTATTTGGCATAGCTTTCATTCTGTGTGGTACAGCACCTGTCACAGTGATTCTTTAACGCTAGCTCCATAATAGACTCTAACAGCCCCCTTGAAGAAAATAGAAATACAGGGCCAGTGTGTTGCTGTTGCCATAATGTGGGCAGCCCAGAAATGATTTCCAGCTCTTTTCAGATTCTGATGGCTCAGAAAGAGGTGGGCTGTGAGTCCTGTGGGAGGAGAGAGCACCTTTTCTACTTGAGCTGTCAGTAGAGGTGGAAAGTTAATGCATTTCCCAGAAAAGTAGTGTGTGGCTTTTAAACAGGAAAAGTTGATTGGCCACATGCAGCAAGCCTGGGAGAGGGAGGAAAGAAGAGTAGGAGGATGAACATTATACCCCTTCTAATGATGAGAAGGCAGGCATCCCAACTGGTATGCTTTTGATTGAAAATGACACCCGTGTTAATCAGGGGTGTTTCTAGATTGAAGCATAAGGCCTGAAGATGCAAATATTCAGACAGTTGAAGTTGAAAAGCAAAATTGCCCCTTCTAAATTTAAGTTACATTCTTGTCACTGAAGTGGCAAAGAAAAAGCTTCCTTTACCCTGTATCTCCTTTATAGCCAAGCACTAAGGAGGCAAAATTCACAGCAGATCCCCTACTCAACTGCTGAAACCAGCTTGCTTTCCTTTGTCAGCTTCCACTTACTATTTTTTTTCAGTGGAGTTTAACCATCCAGTCTGCATGCAGGTTTACTGTTGTTTAATTTTGATTTGTAACTTTTGAGTAGGGAAAAACTTGGATCTCAGGGATTTTGGGAAAGGTAGGAGGGTGGGACAATTAAGTGTGTAACAATGTAAGTGGAAATAAGAGAGTTGGTTATGCCTTTCTTAGGTTTTGTTCCTCTTCTCAGATACACCAGCATCCACTGCCCATGATTCACGTTGATGCATTCCTTTATGATGATGATTTTGTTGATTCATTGTGTGAGGAGGGGAAAATGAGTAGGAGCTATTGCACAGAGTGTGGCTCATACAAGACTGCATCTTTAGGTAAGTGCTCTTTTGGAAACATGAAAAACAAATTCAGTTTAACTGAACTGGTTTGTGCAGTGACTCAGCCGGACAACACAACTTCGAGCTGATGGAGGACTTTGTCCAGACTGGTGTAGTGCACAGGCCAGAATTATTTCCCATAACCAATGGAAGGAGACTCCTACACACGTAAGTTGAATTAATTTGCAATGTATTGGTGACCTTAGTTGCCCACAAAAACTGACCAGGGAAGAGGCAGGGCCTCTCAGTGGTACCACTGAGAATCGGGGTGCAAGAGGGAGACACTACTGTAGGAGTCCATGCAGTAACCTCAGTCTCCTCTCACGCTGAAAAGCCCTAGGAAGCCCCATCTGTCCTCAAGCTTGTGTGTGGTGTGGTACAGATCACTGCTGTCGCCAGTATAGCACAGGCATTGAAGGGGGAATGGTTTATATGGAGAACATTCCATTCCTTAAAACCTTGGAGTAGAAATTCAAGCTCTTAATAAAAAGTTTTGCATGGATTGTTTTGAGCCTTAAGTACCATGTTTCCTTTTTCACTTAAAGCGATTTCAAGTTACTGGCCTTTGTATTCTTCAATATGTGTCACTGTGCAGAAAAAGGTAATTCAGTTTTATGAAGGATTTCAAAATTCTCCATGTAAGGGAAGGAATCCCCAGACTCGAGATGGACTATTTGGCAGGCTACCTCTGATCTGCAAGCCTGGGTTTTCCAGGGTCCCCAACGTTAGTTCGGGCAGAAAACCATACAGGTTTTCAGTTTTTCAATAACTCTTCAGATGAATATTTCGTTGGTTAATAACACGGTAGTTAGTACTGCCCACCCAACACCTTTATTCTTTTCTTATTTCCCAGAGTTTATTTCGCATTCCTTTTCCCTCACGGAACTGAAGTTTCTTTATCAACATGTATTGCCCGACCTGACAGGAAAGGTAGTGGTTGACGTTGGCTCCAGGCTTGGTGCAGTGCTATTTGCGGTAACTTCCAGCACAGGAATTCATATTTTACTACTGTTGCAAACATTTTCCCTCTTCTCTGACTGCCTACTCTTGTTACTCCATCTTGGACGGGTCATTCTGAGAGGCACCTCTGATCTGACTCTCTGAACAGTATAAGGTGCTGTGTATTAGCGATATCAGCTTTTGTTCTGTTCCTCACAAGAGGGAATACAAAGGATCTTGCTTTTGGAGGGGAAAAGTCTGTTGTCCAACAGACTAGCATATTGCTGTCACACAAGCTGCTCTTTTGCTAGTTCCTGCTCTGTCTGTCCTTCATAAGTTTGTCCTCTATGTCTTGACCATGGCTATATATAGATTAGTTATGTTAAATTCCTTTATGAAGCTGACAAACTGTTAAATTATACAAAGGAAGACTTTGATATGAATTTGTCTCCAAAAACATATTGTCTTGCTCTGCATTTTAAAATGCACATAAAATACTTCATTGAGAATCTTGAGTGCAATTTTGATTGCTTTTGGCATGGCTGGTGCAACATATGGCCAACAGCAACGCAAAACACACATTACAACTTTCTTACAAAAGTCAATGGCTGTTTAGGGCTCAATCTTGGAAACGCTCGAGCATGTTATTTTACTCATCTGAATAATCTAATTTTGGGACCACTCAAATGAGGAAAGTTACTCCCATTTGTAAATATTAGCAGCATTGGGTCCTTAAATGGTAAAGCTTCTGCTAGCCTGAATTTGTTTTGAAGTACTTAAATGCTCATATTGTTATAGTGGAAGATAGTCTCAAGATAAAGCAGGGAAAACTTTTTTAAAAAAAGACTTTTCCTTTTTAATCATATTCTTGGCTTTTCCTTGGAGGAAAGGTGACTTCACCTTCACAGCTTGCTTTTCTACTCTCTCAGGTTTCAGAAACCTTTAGTAAATAGGTTGTAGTACACAGACTCCTCAGATGTTCTGTATCTTTAACTTGTTTGTTTGCCTTTGCCGTTGTTGGCAAAGTGTAATTCGGTGGAGACAATTACACTGAAAGCACCGTCTTCAGTAGGGCCCCATAGGCTTAAGTGTTTGCACTTTTTTTCCCCTAAAATCTCCATCAACTTTCCAAAATCTCAGTTCAAACCCGAACCATTATTTTGGCCTTCTTATTAAGGGATGATTTATCTTTTTTTCATACATACCTGTATGAAGCACCTGAAAGTGGCAATAATACAATATTTAGAGGTGCTGACAAAAGACTCTGTGCCAGAATATCCCATTACAATACTGGTATGTTGTCCTCCATTTTCACTCACATAGACTATGTGTATGTGTCATGGTTTGGGGTTTTTTTCTTGCTATTTCCTTCTTCCATTCTCCCAAGAAACAAAAATGTGCGGAGTCTTTTCCTTTCACACTATTTTTGTAACTTGGTTTGTACTGCTTTTTTCCTTCTGAGACAATTTTCCATCTGTTTTTGGAATTGAAGTTGGAGCTTTCCTTTTCTTTTTATTAATTTGATGAGTCATTTTGGATCTCTTAATAAAATTTGTGAGATGTAAGTGGCAATTGTCAAATCGGGGGCTTAGCTTTGAAAAACATCATGTCCACTGAAAGACTTTTCACAACTTGCTGTTCTAGAATGCTTTTTTAATCTTGACCTATGTTTTATTTTTTTCCATTTTAATTGAAATTTCTGAATTTGTTTTAAAGACATCACAGTTACTAAATTTCCTTTTCCTAATGTAGGGTTATCTTTATAGCTCAGCACCCCAACTGTATGGAGTAGAAATGAATGCAGACTTTTGCCAGTTGCAAGAAATGATGGTTACAAAATACCAGTTCATTGACAGAATAAAGGTAACAAAATAACACGGTTTAGTGTACATATTTTAACGACTGTGTACTAGGTATCCTATTTATGTGAGTGGCTGGCAAATCAGCATTCTGAGAAGTTTCTGCTTTTGCTTGTTTTGCTCCTAAACAAAGGCTTTACATTAGGGGGAAAATAATCTCATAGCGGAGAGGAAGAGGGAAATTATCAAAATATGATAACGTGTTTAATAGCTTAGCCCTTTTCCTGAATGGACTTACCCACTGGCTTACACAAAACAGGTATGTCTTGGCTGTTTCTCCCAGAGAAAACAATGACATAATTGCCATTAACTCTTGTGAAACTGCGTGTAAAAAGAGTTTCTGTCATGAATAACAAAACTCAATGTCTGTAGTTCATTAACCTTATCAGAAGGATGTTTGTAGGATCTGCATCTAAGAACACCTAAAGGACCTACGGCTATTGGTACTTCCTTTCTTGGAATGTCAGTGCATAGGTACCTGCCACAAACAAAATGGGTTTCAAACAATGTACTATCATTATGGAAACCATTTCTCTAGTCCCATTATGGAAATAACTACTACTATTTTAATTAGAAAAAAATACACTTTTTTTTTGCTTTCTGGGGAATACCAGTTGTTATGTTACCAGTAAAAGTTGGTAAGTAGAATATGCTGGGTAGAATACTGACTTCAGTCTTGTGTTGTATGTCTGTGCTCTTGAATGGAGTCACACAAACCGCTGGGTGTAGTAATTTCTTGGGAATTAAAGTAACCAATTTTAAACTGGAAAAAAATAACAAACATGAAATATTTAATACAGGGTGAACACTATCATTGGGTTGCCCAGTTCTGTTCCAGTTCCTGCCAGTTTATCCATAACCTTTGGGTTTTGCGTATGTTTTGTGTTGATAACACCTTATTGTGATGAGACTGAAAGTGCAGTTAAGAACTCTGTCAAGTTACTTCAGTGGAGCTGGAGAAGTAGATGCATGCTTTTCAGCCTTGTATATTCTTTATTGTAAGCTTTTTTGTTTTTCCTTCACACCTTGTAATTCTGCTGAAGTATTCATTTCAGAGCATAAAGATAAGATGATAATACATTTTCAAAGCAGTGCCTGAGGACTTAGCTATTTGAGTCTCATTAGATGCTAATTTAGTCATGTGACTTATGTTATCACACTGCTTTGAACATTTCCATCTTAGATTTTTATTTCACCCCCAAATGAATTCTCTCTAGAGATATGTACTAGCTTGAAAAATAATCAGAATCCAGTTGCTGATAATTTATGACACAAATTTGAAAAACTTCTAAGAGACCCATCTTAAATAACAGTTGTTTTTTCAGGGCTTTCTGGATTTTTATTAGAGTACATTCCCAAAGGACAGGGGGTGGAATGATATCTTCAGTGACTAAATCCCCGAGTGAACCCTTTGTTTCCTTTCATCATTTGGTTTGTTAAAGTATGTAGAAAGTTGCTCAGCATCTTTTGCCATTTGAGCAAACACCTGGATGCTGGGAGGAAAGTAAACGGTTCTGCAGATCTTAGGAAACTTAAGATCTCAATTCAGAAATTGCAAATAATGATGAAAGGCTCGTTGTGTGTTCCATTAGGCAACAGGGCTGTTTTAAAATCCGTTGCTGCCCCCTTTCTTGTGCCATCACACAGCCAGGTGGGTCAGGGAACCGGTCCAGCTGTGAAACAGCTGAGCCAAAAAGAGATGTTTTGGCTGGAGCAATACCTGGGTCTGGCTTATGGTGCAGCCACACGTGCTGATGTGGTCCTGCATTCACCAGGAGGAATGAGGGTGTGTTTGGGGAGGAATGAGGTACTTAGGTCACTTTAGGCAGCACAGTCACCTGCTCTGTAAATGCAGGCTAATTTTAAGTTAAGGTTTAAGTGTTATTCAAGTGAAGGAAAAATCATTATGCTCAAAGTTTCCCAGTAGTCTCCACACATCTTTCTGAATTGAGGCTTAAAATATTAGAACTGCCATTAGTAGATCATTAAGAAAGTTTGCTAATTAGGACTTCTTGTGCTGCAAGAAGTCCACTGGTGGAACAGTCCACCAGTCTCTCGTGTTTGGATTAAAGGACTGCTGTTTCCTACAGAAATTCTGTGGTTTTGTTATTTTTTCCTCCTGAAAATAAGAGTAGAGTAAAATGTCTGTTTAGCCTCAGAAACAGCGATCCAAATCTCTTACGGTCCAGGTAAATCCCAGTAACGATACATGAGTTCTGGCAGATGTAGCAGGGGCATGTTTTGCCCCTAGCTGTCTGTACTGCCCCACTGCAGGAGGCTGTTGCCCCTATAACAGGGCAGCAGGCAAGCCTATATACATAATACCTCTACCACCCCAGTTTGTGCTCTTTCCTTTTAATCTACGGTTAGGGGTGGCTTTATGCAGAGGACATGAGTTGACAACCAGGACATACTGTATTTAGGACTGCTGCTCCTGTGGCCTGACTGGTCTCTCTTCTTCTGCTGCTGCCTGAACGCTTCAGCTTCTTCTTAATCAATTTACAGTGCACTGCAATTTACAGTGCACTGTTTTAAGATAAATTATCACCAATCTTGATTGTCCAAAAAGCTGTAACTTTGATGAACTAGTGGGTAAATAGTTCAGATGTCCACACACTAGAGGTGAAAGCAGGAATTTGACCAGTTATTCTGACAACTGAACTGTCCCTATTTCTCAATGAGATAGAGCCTTCAAATACTAACCTGCCCTTTCTGGGTAAAGTAAAAGAACACAGTTGCTTCCTTTCCACTCAGTGCAGGCAGTGGTGAACAGTTTGGCATGGTAATGTCTTTAAGGAGATAGAGCTGTTTGTTTTACTGATTCGCAGCACTTGCAGAGAACCCATGGAATATAGCTCTCCAAGATTAAATGCTGTGGTGCCTGTTTTTTTATGAACAGTAGAGTTTTCCTTCTGTTATTACTGATACTGAAATATTTGGCTATCATTGCAATTGTGTAACGCATTCTGGTAGCATGAACCAGCATCATAAACTGTGGCAACTCCTCATCTTTTCCTCACTTGATCCCTTACAAATTGCAGGGGTGGTAGTATCTGTCTCCTCTGTCAACGAGAACAGCGTGCTTTGTGTGTTTGTTAGGAGGAGGAATACATAATTTACCCTCCCAACAAGTATTGATATATTGTTAAGTGGGCAAAATGTTCTTCAACAGATGAGTGTTTTATTCTTCTACGCTAACATTCAGCTTTCCTGTCAGAATTAAGAATTCCTTTTTACATCTGCCCAATATTGGAAGGATTTGACAAAATGCGAAATGTGGAATCCATCAGGTTAGTGTACTTCCAGCACAACCTAGTAAAAGGTCACACAGGAAAGAAGAGAAGTTGTTCAGATTTTCTGTCTATTTTCAAGATACAGGAATGCACTTTCAAAAAAAAAATTGTGGAATGCAAGTAATACTCAGATTGGCTTGTTTTCCCTTATCTCTTCAAAAGATGTTTCAATTTATGTTTCCCCTCAGTTTTAGGACATGATGTTTTTCTCCATGTCTAAGAGGAAATCAAACACATCTTGTCAGAGTGTTAATGAGCATCCATATTCTCCTGCCACTATAATCTCACCTGTTTGAAAATGACATGATGTGCGAATATCCTTGTTAGTAGGTGAAGGTAGATGACATCAAACCAGCTCCTGTGATGACTGGAGACGCAGTTGTTTAGTAAAGTAAAGCACTTGCTGTCCTCCAGTGCCACTGAGCATCCTGCCTTTCCAGCATTTCCAGTCTCAATGTATGTCGTGAGAATGCAGCTGTCAGACATGGTTCTGTAGTGTCTTTTCTAGCTATAATCCTTTAGTAACCCACTGAGCCTGTGTGATGGCTTTTAATATCCTCAAAAAAGCTTTAGCCAGCTTAGCTCCTTTCCTGAAATGAATGAGCATTTGTGATAAAATATAGGTAAGTGAAAAATAGCAGCCATCACATACGTCATCTCCTCTTTTACAGCGCACTGTGTTCAACACCAAAAGTCAGGTGTAGTTTATTTCACTTAACATAATGAAGTGAGTATTAATTAGAAGAGATGAATCTGATTTTTATTTTTTCATTTTATAAAGCCTATTCTGGTTATTTACTTCAGTTTTGGCTCCTGTGAAGCCAGTGAAATATCCCTTTTGTGACTGGTTCAAAATGGTGGTAGCAGATGCTGTATTAGGTTGACAGGCTTCATGGCTACTTGAAGGGTGTATGTGTCTCTTAAATAAATTTATGCCTTGTGAAATTTTTCTCCTTCAGGTGGTTCATGCAGACATCCGTACTGAGGCTTCACTTCTTCAGAAGGCTGATGTTGTTGTAATGAATAATGTCTTTGAATATTTTCTTGACAGACAGGAACAGGCCAGGTAAGCTATGTGTCCAAACAAGTCATCTATTTCTTTGGCAATGTGTGCGTAACCTTGTGAGTTATGGAAAACCTTAAGGTTGTGCTTTTTGAAGTCACATACATAAATTACATAAGGAAATTGTTTCAAACTGCCTACACTTAATTGTTATACTTAACTGCTAAGGTGTTATGGCAGTTGTTTGTTGTTAAACCCACTAAACACTGCTGCTTTGTTTACCCAAACCTTGCCCTGAATCCTTGCACTGATCTGTTAAAATAGTATCTTGCTGTTAAATGACCTGAAATTACTGTATCAGCATAAAGCTTATTTCTGAGAAAAAGAGACAGGTCACTGACTTGTGGATATCAGAGTTTTAATACAGATGCACTGCAAAACATAGTTTGTAAAGAAATTTCTAATATATCTTCATGAGGATGTGGTAGCTAACAAACTTGCAGCCAAGGGTCTTGTCTATCAGGTACAAGATACAGATGGGCTTTTCCTAATGCAGCAGTATCAGTTTAAAATGTAAACAACTTTACCATCCAAAGTTACTGTGCCTTCAGAATGTGCAGTCAAAAAGAAAGCGTGCCCATGTCTCCACCATCCCAGGCAACCGCCTGATATTCACGAGCAGTTTCAGCTAAGGCTTGTCCTGCTGCCCTTAATACCAGGTGGTGGTGTCAACCAGAGAGGCACAGAGTGGATGGGTGAAAGGTAGTGGGTGTTTCAAATCACCAGGAGCTTTGTTTCCAGGCTCATGATTCATTTGATTCTTCAGGAACTCAGGGATAGTGGTTTAATGTTGCATTAGTACCATGAAGACAAATGACATTTGAAGAATGCTGGAAATTAAATTCTTTTTAGGCTGAACTGCTGTGGTGCGAGAAATGATCTGACTTGCAGAACTGGCAAAAAGGAATGCTGGGGGCGATATTTAAATACTCCGATTGCTAATGTCTTCAGTATTTTGTCACGACTGCAAAGTATGTATGTAAAGAGCAGCTTGTTGTTAAGCATAATACACCAGTGCTCAGAGACTGGCTTTTCTTCAAAAGTTTAAAGGGACAAAATGTCAATGTTTAATCCTAGTCCAAAATGAAGATGTTGACAGTGTAAAATGGCATGCATGTATGTATCAGAGTTAAAAAGTTACAAAACCTAACATTGTAAGACCATATATTCCCTCCATTTTTAATATGAAGCTTGATTTTGTTCATAGGAAGATATTTACTTAGATATTAATAGTGACTGACAAGCACGTATAGCAAGTCTTTCAGCTTAGTTACCTCTGGCCACTGGACTGTAAAAGTGTTTGATTCGTTTTATATCAAATATGTTTTTTTTTTTTTTTCTAAAAATTGGTGACCTGTGTCTTTTAAATGTTTCAGAGCTTGGGAATTTATTGCTTGTAATGTAAGGAAAAGAGGGGCCTTGTTAGTGACAGTTCCAAGCCTTAAAGAATCACTCTCAAAGCTCCAGGTAAGTTCCCTCAGCCAGTTTTAGCCAACACATTTTGTCACTTTCTGCGAAAGTAGCAGTTGTGTAGTTTGGGGTCGCTGCTTGAGAGTATTTCTATGAGGAAGGATACGTAATATTGTACGTAGATGACAAGATGTAGGACTCTGGATTCTATTTCCAGGTTGACCACCAACACATCTTCCTGTACTGTGATCGTCCCCATCTGTAAAATGGAAATGAACCACTGTATTATCACATTTACTATTAACAACACCTTAGCTGTGAGGTTAAAAAAAAAACCACCACAAAACATTATCGAAGCTATATTATGATGTAAGGTTTGTGATCCATTTCCATGAGACTTCTTCCAGGCACAGGGGCAGGACCTTAGAAGTACAGACATATTTATAAACTTCTAAAGGCAAAACCTTGAAATGTTTTCCCTGTTTAGCTCTGCATTTGCACATGGCCTTGAAACATGACAAACTGTTTCGTTAAGCTAGTGGGAGAAAGGGACATATTAAGGAAGGACCATCCCTCAGGATGCCCATGTCTTCTGACCTATTCCCAGCGTAGAAAATTACTCATAATATGGCAGTGTGAGCTGTTAGAAGTACAGATTAGGGAGAGGTGTGGTCTCCAAACTAGCCAAGTGATTGCCATCAGGCTTCTTGGTTCAGTGACTTAGCTTTAAATTGTGGTTTGAAACAAACATGACAGCCTTGTAACTTCCAAAGATGTTGAACACCCCGTGCTGCTGCTGCTGCTCTTCCCTGAGCACTAACCACTTCCAATGGACCAGCCTCTGCTCTGTGTCCATCTGCCGTAGGTCATCGGTAGATTACAGTTGTTAATGTGTATGATCATTATTATTAAAATGATTATTACTATTAAAATGCCTAGACAAATTAGTTGGGCTGCCTTTCGTTAGGAAATCAAACACTGATCATACCTGACAAGGTTATTTACAAAGCAGCTTGCTTGCCACAGCAGTCTGCTTTAGAGAAATGGAACTGCTTGTTGCCTGTACGCTGATGGGTGAAATAGATCCTCAGCCCCAGGAGCAGCAATGGTGTCATTTGACCTTTTCTTGGAGCAGGCAGTAGTTAGAGAGCAGCTGAAAAGCCTTTAGCAGCCTTAATACAATACTCCCTGGGTGTAAAGCAAGAAAGTACCTGTGGTTCTTCCATGGTACAGTTGGCTGCTCCCTCAACACTTCTGTCAAAGCACAGTCCTCTGATCAGGATGCTTGAGGCTTGTACAAAGACATATGGAGAAGCAATTGTAACATCCTAGCAAAATAGCTAGACTATCGACAGAGGTATTTTTTTCAAGTTACCTTTATTCTCTCCTATTTAAGTTAAATGGCATTTCCAGAAATGAATTTATGGTTTCTGCGTAATTAGGAATGCCTAATCTTTCTTATTATATCTTGCTGCCTTAATGTTGTGCTGACCTTGAAACTTCTATTACGTTTCTTAACATTGCATTAATTTAAGGATCTGTTTGCATTGTTTCAGGCAGATATTCAGATCAATCAATGGGTAGAAGAGATGCAGCTCGACTATGATGTGTATATGGAAAAGGATGTTGACAGAGAAGCACTTGAACAAATACATTTATACAAAATTCTCTAGCACCTGGAAAAATTTACTAGTATCCTTGTAATAACCTATTTTGGGTCTAAAATGAATTTGGATTGATTTGTGTGAATAAATAAGGTCAAAATTCTTATTGTGATTCATCTCAGTCATATCTGTGGTGTGTAATGAAAATTGAAACAGGTTTTCTTACGGAAGCACTCTGTCTCAAGGGAGTGTATTGACTTTTAACTAGGAGATACCCTTATGGTTTAATTTTTGTGGAAATATTAAAAAGAGTGGGTACATACTGATGCTAAAGGAATTTTTTTTCACTAACATTGTGATCTGCTAAGTTTTGCCAAATATTTAAAACCTAAGAATAGCGAATCATTGTTAATGTGAGTGATAAGAATGTATTTAGCATAATGTTACGTAAAAGCTGCAGCACATTCGAGTTTGCTGGTTTGTTTTGGTATAGACCATTTATTATTATCAGTAATATCATTTATTATTAGCAGTATTATCTTTAATGTTCCTCCTATGGAATTTGTAGGTTTTCTTTCCAGGGTCTGTCTGCTTGATAACCAGAGCATCTACTGGCATCAGTTGTGAGAAGCAAGTCCTGCCATGAAGTTAGTTGGCCTTAAGGTGGCTATTAATGTCAAATACCGAAAGACAGCAAGGAGCCACTGAGAATTAATACAGCAAGTCTGGGACAAGAGGACTCTGTTCCGCTTCCCGCACTTCTGCTGGGGCTGGTAGGAAGTGTAATAAGGGGTTAAGAAGCTGAAAATTCTGAACAGGTGTCCCGGCTTAGCAGAGGCTTGGTGGTGGCGTAAAACATTGGAAATTCGTAACAGAGCCTCCTCAGAGAGAAAAGATCCACATACGCCCACCACATTTATATTTAGAGTCTACGTTCTAAGGATGTGAAGCTTTTAGTCAGCTGAAGAATGTTTCGTTTTTTAGCAAACATGAACTATCCAAGTGCAAAATTATTAACTTCAGGAGTTTCAGACTAATTGGGTTTTGAATTTAGAAGCGTTGTTAATGTCTAAAAGTTTGCTACACAACTTATGTCTGGTGCAAAACTGTAAGTTGGATTTCAGTCTTCAAATTATTTATAGGTCGGTGAACTTGATAATAGGTGCTGTAAGCAAAAAGGAGCAGTGGCCATTAGGCACTCACTAACATAGTAAGTAAGGAGTAGTGCAGTAATAGCGAGTTTTAAGAAATCTTATGGTCTGTTTGGAGTAAAGGAGGATGTTTTAACTTGAGTGGTACTGACCTGCTGCCCAAATACTGTGTGGAGTCTATTATTCATGCATTTAAAAATGAACAAAGATGGAAAGCTTTTCTTAAAATGTCTATTTTATTTAAGTACAATAACTGAACTGTTGATTACTTAGTTGTCAATGGGACAAATGCCCCTAGAAAGGGAACCTAGGAGAGGCTAAGGGTGGAGATAGTACAAGACTAGTAGATCTAACAGGGAGAGAATAAAAAATGAGACAAGAAATGCATGTGCAATTCAGAATGAGGAAATGAGCTGTAGTAATCAGTACAGTACAGTGGAAGCTGTGACTGAATTTGCAGTGTATAAATAGGCTGCTGTAAAAGGAAACCTGAGTGCGTCTTAAAAAGCTACTTCATAACTCTACTATCATGTGAGAAGAAAACACCATTTTGGAATGTTGCTTACTTCTTCCAAGGGTTCTGCAAGATCTCTGAATTAATTGTCAGGGCTTTTGGCTCACAATAGTGAGTACAGTGTGCCCTGCACCTTCCTTGGTTAATACAGGAACTGTAGCTTTCATTGCAGTTGCTTCCCCTGTTCATGCTGAGTCTTCAAATACTTTTTTTGGGTGTTGATCTCAGATAAAAAAAATTTCAATAGACTGGAGCAGATCACCAGCGTATTTAATGACATCTGTATCCCCTGACTCTGGAAATAGCATGCACGCATCTGGAGCTCATATGCATCAGAGGGTGCAACAGGGAAGCTCCCCTTGTCTTTTTTAGGCATCAGGAGAAACTCAAGAGGTGAGTTCAAGCTGCTGAAACTTGTGTCTTCCTTTCCTGCCTGTAACAGGTCCTTGATTTAAACCTACACCCCAGCACATTCACGAAGAGGTGGTGGCAATTCCATTTGGTTTTGTTAATCTGATGCTCAGAAATACAACTTCTCTGTCCCTTTAGACATCTCTTCCTGACTTGGCCCCCTATAGGGCTGGAGCTCATAGGGCCATTACTGAGGATGTTAGGAGCTGCTTAACTCGTCTACTGAAGAGCTAGAAACAACTGGTGTGCGAAAGTAGGAATTAATTTAACTTTTCCCCTTTCCAGATTTAACTTTTGCTATCTGGCCCCTGTTAGTCCTGTTACAGATTCCTACACACAAGGGCTGCAAAAGTAAGGTGTGAGGAGGTTTGCAAAACCCTGTGTCAAAGTGGGCAAATCAGTCCTCCCTGTAGACGCTCAGGTGGTCTTGGACACAGCTGAAGTTCTCATGAGAGTGTGTATTGCTTCAACTCAGGTTTTGTTTGTTTGGCTCACGGGAGCTGCCAAGGGTATATCCAGCATCCCAAATCCTGGTTCTCAGTTCTGCTGCTGCGGTATTGTGTGGTATTTGGCAGATGATGGAACTTTGCCTCAGTGTCTACAGTGAGAATGGGAATTACAAAGCCAAAATCGGAGCAAGGCTGTGAATTAATACCGGTTGCTTCGAGATTGTCGTATAAGAAGTGCTAAACAGCCAAAATGTGCTTGTAAACTGACCTAATTTAAAAGACCTGAAAGGCAAAAAAAGCAGCAGTACCTCTCTGAGGTAAACTTTCTGGCCCATTTCTTCACAAGACGGCATTGAAAAGGAGGCCTGGGTCAACCATGCTACAACGCTGAAAATGCAGAAATAATTACTTCCTAGTGCCCTCTGTTTTTGCACTCTCCTTGCTGTTAGATGGCCACTAGTGCTGGGAGAAAGGGAGAGGGAAGAAACAGACCCCTGCTGGTGCCCAGATTTTGGGGTGTGCACGCACAGCAGCTCCGTGACAGCTACAGCAGATGGCAGGGTGGCTGTTGCGAGCTGCCAGCCCCTGAGCTGCTGTCCCAACCAGTCCTTGGGCTGCACGGCTGTCCCGTGAAAGACAGCTCCGTGTAAGACCTGATGGAGGTCCTAACCCCAGCTATGACCCACTGAAAGCCTGTGGTCATGAACAACTTCTAAATCATGAAAATTTCACATTTGTGGGCCTGAAATAGAGCAAATTAATTGGAGGGAGCTGCACATCTGCAGTGTTTCTTGTAATCACCAGGAGTTTCTGGCACACAGGGAAAGCAGCTCCGCTCTTCCCCAGCAGCATAACTTTCCAAGTAGTTCTCTGGCTCCTGCAGAATGGGCTATCTGAAATTTAAACCCATCAAGTACTACTTCTGTAAACCAAAGAAGAGTTTTTGGATCCACTTAATACCACAAAAACCGTCAAGCCATAAGAATGACAGATTAACTTTGCAGACAGGAAACATTGCAAATATTTTCGCTTGAGATTGTGCTTTCAAAAGATCATCAAATGCCTCTTGTGAGCAGCCAGGCTCTCAAAGGTGAGCAATTTTCCATGCGTGTTTTTCCCAGTAAGTGGTACTGGGAGGGTCTAATGACCCATGCTTGGGAAAACTTGACAATGGAGCAAGCTTGAAAAAACCCCAAATCCAGCTGCTTCATTCCTCACCATCTGTGTCCTCCTCTCTTCTCTTTCCCAGGTTTCTCCTATCTCTTGTCTCTTCAGCCATCTTCTCTCTCCCCACTCCCAATGCCAGGACCAGCCCATGGTGCAGCAGGAGGCTTGGAGAAGCTCCGCCGTAGCGAGGCTGCAGCCTGCGTGTTTTCTGTTACTGGAAGACAGTAATAGTGAAAGCAGCTGGTAACTTCAGCTGAGCAACTTCTAGGGGTCAGCGCTGACCAGAGTAACTGTGGAAATGTTTTTCAGGGGCTGCTTTGCACTCTCCAGGAATTCGTGGTAGAGATTCCAGAGAAATGGGCAGAACCAGCTCCATCTCATCTCTGAGGCAACTCAACAGCCCCAGGCTCCGGCTCCCCCCTCCCTGGTAAAGCAGGAGCTGGGCATGCACAATGTCACTGCTGGTTGCCAGCATTTTAACAAATAGCCTCTCAAAATTTGCCCTTGGGCTGTCAGAAGCCCCCTGCAGTAGCGGGGTTTGTATTTGCAGAAATAAGTGGAGAAGGAGGCAGTGCTGACTGGCCAACAAAAGTGCATTACATGCTCTTTCTAGAAATGTATATACTTCTATTAGTTGTTTTGGGAGCAGATTAAAATGGCACAGGGTTTTGAGGTAGGAAGAGATGGAACATCATGCCTAATTATATATAGGTATTTTAATTCCTGCAACTCAGTGCAGCTTGAAACATTTAAAAAATGAAATGTCTGTGTGGCCTTAAGCATGAGTCTTTTCCAACTGGAACAAGGTAGCAGTATGCTTGGAGGTTTGGAGCTGATCACCTCCAGAGTCTCTTGTACCTTGCAATGTAGGAGTCCCCTACGTGAACACATGCTGGAGTCATTCCCCACTTCTCTCTTTCAGGAATGCCAACAGGTAGATCTTAAAAATCAAGACCCAGAAGTGCCTTGTTGGTTGCAAGTCTTTTCTACTAAGCATTTTGCATCTCCCCCTTTTTACCTGCAGCATGACCTGCATGATGTCCCAGCCCCACTGTGGCTGTGGTACTTCTTTACCTGTAGACCTCTCTCAGGGATTTTTGGATTCGTTCTTGGGAGGTTCCTCTCCTTCCACTTGATGGGAGAGGAAGAAGAGGAAAGCGGTTTTCATTTGTCATCTCAGGGTGAAGCAGAGTCCTTCTGGGCTGTTCCTCTCTGTGCGAAAATGGCTGGGAGGGCTTGCTTTTCCATCACCTGCCCCAAGCCCCACCAAAGGCCTGCGAGGCAGGGGCAGAGGGGTGGCTCTGCCTCTTTCTTCCCCGCTCTCTCCTCAGCTGTGCTTCCCCAGGTCTGCCCGAATGTGGAAACATGCCAGCCAAAACCCTCAGTCTGGGCTGGAATTAGCAAGGATGGGGCAAGTCAGCAGGAGATTTCATGCCAAAATTTGTAGCAGAATATTTTAGTTGCAGAGATCAGGCCCCAATTGTGTGCAGTATTGTGTGAGCATGTGCATTGTGTATGTGTGTATACATATCCACCCACGGAATGAGACTCTGCTTATCCTCAAGAGCCTACTATGTACATGGACAAAGGTAGAAGAAAGGAAATATTATTTCCTGTCTTCCAGATGGGGCATTGAATTTTGTGTCGTTATTGTGACTGTGTAAATGAGGTAATTGCACGCACATGCTCTGCTGTAGGATCAGGGAGTGCACTTCTTGTGGTCAATATATTCAGGGATTTAGACTTGTGAGCATGAAAATACACACGTAGCTGTTAAAACAAATAGTCTCTATTTTTAAAATGACATTAAGAAGATAAATAGTAGACAGTTTACTGGGGAGGGAGGAGGGGAACGTCACTGACAGCTTCCTGGCAAAACATTTAAGACACTAGAATGCAGGCACCAAGCTGACACACAGATAAACATTGCAAGGGCACTGGTGTAATGAAAAGAAGAATTTGGGTGGAGCCGCCTGCTTCCAACTGCTTCAACAAACAAACAAACAAAGGAAAAATTAACAATTTTAGTAGTAAGTTAAATGGAAAGCTAACAAAACATGAGGCTTAGTGTCTTAAAATGAAACTAAGAATGATGTTGCAAAAGCACCTGCCAGCTGGGTGCTGGGGAGCAGTATTCAGTGCTAGACATAATAGATGCCTGCACGTTTGCTTTCAGTCCTGTCAGGTGTGTGAACTGAGCACATGCATAAACTGGTAAATACTCTTGGTTAATTTTTAAAGCATTTTGAATAGCAAGTACATTTCAGTTATGAACTGAATTACGGAAAATGATTTACTAGGCATTTTACAAGTAATCTTGAAGTGCTGTGTGTATGTGTACTAAGAGGTATGTCTCAGAAGCCTGGACAGGAGCATCTCGGACCTTCTCACTGATCCTTTCCCACTTTAGAATGACTGGACCAATGACTGGTAGGTCACTGTCAGAGCTCCCTTCCTGCTCGGTCAATGACCCAAGAGATCATAGGCAAAAAAGTCCAGAACAGAGCCAGGCAGTGAGTGGGACACAGTAAGCATAGAAGGATTTTATAATCAAAACTACTGCATGTGTAAGTACAACATGTGGTGTGAGTCTGTAATTCTAATGCACTTACTGGAATTAGTAAGGACCTCCACTGCCTTATTGAAGTCTGTGCTCTGTAGGCTGCCTCTATTTCAGTGTCATCAAGGTGTCAGCCAAAATTCTGAAGCTGCATTAAGATTTGCTGAGGAAGAGAAGACTCTAAAATATGTACAGCTTTTGGCCTTGTTTCAGGAAGGGACTGATTGTGGAGTACAGTACATGTTGTTGGGCTTTTTTTATTTTTTAATGACTCATATTTTGGACCTTATTCCTGTTTGTCTTTCAACGCCAAACAGAAATTGCTATTTAGGTCAAACTGCTGTTTTGGTACTAATAGAAGCAGACATCAGTTTTGTCTGTGGAGTTCACAGCTATGCATCTTTCAGAGCGAAATTCCCTCTTCAGGCTACTGCTGCCATTTAGCTGCGGTGGTGTTACACCAGCTTTAATGCTACCTCTGCCGCGTTGCTTGTGCACTCCCAGCTGTGGGACAGAGCTGGGGACCTGCCTTTCAGACATGGCTATCGTTTTTGTTTATGCAGGCTCTGGGTACAGCATCTTCTCCTTCCAGCTCCTACTCTCAGGCCACTTCCTGCTGCTGCTGCCCTGCTGTCCTGGCTCTTACCTTCTCAGCTCTCCTTACCCACTGGTGTGATTCTGCCACTTGCCCCGTCCCTGGCCGCTGCCAGTGACCAGCCTCTCTGCAGGGCTGTTTCCTAAGTCCTGCTCCCTGGGCTCTTGATTACTGCTTACCCATGAGTGCCAGCTTTGCAGAGGAGCTCACACCTGTATTCTGCTCCATGCCTCGTTGCAGGTGCTGGTGTGCCTTAGCAGGGAGGCACACTGTGTTGCTTCCCTGGAACCAGTGCCATGGAGGTACGAACAGGAAGGAGGGACCTGTTGCTCCAGGGCCAGAAGAAGTCTTGTCACCAGCACAGGCTACTCACCCCTTCCCATCAGGTAACCAAGTGAGTTGAAGCATCTCTGTGCAACACGAAGCCTGCACAATTTGAGTGTCTTCCCCCTATAAGAATGGCTGTGAGCTGTCAGATGGTGCTGAGCATGGAAATTGTTAGACAGCAGTAAAGGGGAGCATGCCTGTTGGGATGCCTGCTGAGGTAACTCCATGTGTGAAAGACTTTAGTGAATTTCCTTTGGTTCTTATCAGCTAAGTATCTGGTTCCACACCTTTAACTCAGGGCACCGAGGCTTCTGAAGATGGATCTTTAAACCTATTTATGCACAGCTACTTGGATCCTGAGCTACAGCCAAAGGTGTGGGCTGAGGGAGAGAGTACAAAAATGCCTTTAAGCTACATTTGAAGTTCTTCAATATCTGTATTATTTNAAAAAAAAAAAAAAACCCCATCCACCAAAACTAACAAAACCTAGTACCTTTAACTTGTGGAATAGCTAGATATGAGCTGGTTAATGGTTATCTCAGTGTCTTTACTACCAGCTAAGGTCTGGAAGGCCAAAAGCACCTCTTGAAGTTTACTATCTTCTTCCTTCCCATCTTCCTCAGCCTTTCCTTACAGGTAAGCGGAACCTTAAAATGACTTGGTTTGTTGTTCAGTTCTGAAAGGGCTTCGCTCACAGAACAGCACAACTGAGCACCGCATGAGGATTCGATTTGGTTTTTACTTGTATAGATAGCAAGATGGCTTCTGTGAAATTTTCCAATCCCTTTTGAATTGATCCATTTTTATAATACATAGACAACTCAATATCACATTTCTTTTTCTCTGAGCCACTGGGGTCTGCCTCTCTTTTCTTGTCTTTTGGGTTTTTTTGTTTATTTCTGGTCAACTATTTTGCCCAAACTTTGTATTCAAAACAGTTGATGGCCCCCTGAAACTCTCTGGTAACAGAAGGATGTTCTTACATGTTTTTTTTTTTCCTCTAACCACCCATCGGTTT
Source organism: Nycticryphes semicollaris (assembly GCA_013400055.1). Lineage (NCBI taxonomy): Eukaryota > Metazoa > Chordata > Aves > Charadriiformes > Rostratulidae > Nycticryphes > Nycticryphes semicollaris. The sequence continues at coordinate 845,859 of VXBJ01002629.1, read as the reverse complement.
GAGTTGATATTTATGCTCTGAATTAACAGAAGTTAGTTGCAGCACCCACATTTCATCATATCTGTACATGTGGTTTAGCTCTCACAAATAAGAGGGACGAGTTTTTATTTTGTAGCTAGAAAGAATTATTTTACTGAGACTTGGAAGCAGACATTCAACCCAGGCCTTTAATTTTTATGCATTTATGATTTTTTTTACTGTCTTGTAACTAGAGTGTTATGGTATCCAGACTTGGGATTATTCCTTTGTCCTTCCTGCAAGTGGATGCAAAGGCATGAAGGAAGTAGAAAAGACACTCAGGTGGTTAGAAACCAATTCCCCCTTCCTCACACAGGCCTGAATGGTGTTGAAGAACCCTGGAAGAGAGGAGAGCAAACAAGCATCTTGTGAGCGTTGATGAAACCCACACTCACAGCCTGGGCCTGGGTTACCTGGCAGAGCTATCTAGGCTCCAAAGCAGGTATTTCCACCCCATGGGAATGGGCTGACCTCACTGCTCTGATCACAGCACAGGAGAAAAAAGATGCAAGATTCTCAGCATCCCCAGAGCAGTGAACACTGATGGTCATCTGGTACAGAAAGTAGCAATATACTGCTTGGTGCCTCAGAAGGAAGTAAAGCCTACAACTTCAATGACCTGAGCCTAGGGATGAGTCCTGTTGAGTGTTCCACCATAGCTGAGCCATTTCCGTCGCCTGCAGCCCTGATGAGCTGAACCCTCTGCTGCTGCAGCCACTGAGTTTGCTAAGTCTGGACCTCTCCCCATGGGCAAGCTTCCCACTTTGCTTCTTGTATGGCCCAGTTTCCTCTCCCCTGCCTCCGAGAACCACCCCACCTCTCCCAGTCACCTCCTTTACTCTTCCTACTACGTTTTCAGAAATCCATGCGGGCTCCCCTATTACCCCTCGCCTAAGTAAGGGGAGTTGGAGGAGGAGGTCAACTGACTGGGATAGCTTTCTGCCCGGACTGCTTCACCTGCATGCTGATTCCCAGCCAGCCTCCCTGTGAGGTAAGAGAAGCTTACCTCACAGAGAAGGTGAGAAGAAAAAGCAGGAGAAATCAGGAGTGGTAAGACTTGTTCTGAAAGAATAAGGGAAAACTGCTCGAGGCAGGCAGGCTGGTGCGGGCTGTGGTTTCTGCGTCTGTTCCCCAGGAGCTGGTGTGATGCCCAGCTGGTGGATAGCCTTCCCTTCCTCCTCTGCGTGCCCCCCTGTTCCCAGGGCAGTTCTGAGGCGCTGGGCATCCAGCGTGGAGGAAGTGGGATGAGGGGGAAGAGCGGCCAACCCAGTGGGCAGGAGGAGGGCTCTACCAACGCAGGACTTCAGCACCTGGCAGTACCTAACGTGGATGCCCCGTGGGATGGCAGCCAGCACTCCTCCTTCCACTGGGATCAGCTCTCTTGGAAGTTCTCTCCTGCTATTGCTGTGCTTGTTGGTCTTCACTTGTAATCTCCACTTTCCACAGAAACTTGCTCTTTCCAGGCTGGGTAGCAAAAAGGCTCCTTCCCGTCTTCCCTGCCCTCACATCCTGGTAAGCTGCAGGAGCTCTCCCTGCAAAGCCTAGGCTCAGCCTAACACTTTTAATCACCCCTAAAGCCAGTGTTTTTTCAGAAGCCGTATGTATGGCCACATATAAATTAGATACAGATTGTTTAATTTGCATAGGTGCCAGACAGAGAGATGCACAGGGCTTGGCAGGTACGCCCAGACGCGGGGCGGGGGTGGGTGTTGCGAGAGGGAGGAGGCAGGGCCCATGTTGGTGTTCCTGAGGGACTGCTGCTGGCGGGGCAAAAAGGGCTTCACTGGAACCGAACACCTTTCCGATCAAAGCTATGAAAGGGCCTTTAAATCCATCCTGCTCTCTGCCCGCGCTGCACCAGCACTCTCCTACGCTTTGCTTTAAGCGAAAACTTTCACCGTGGTCACGCATGTGAAGAATCTGCCAGCGTGAGGCAGCTGCAGAAGGTTTTGGCGAATCAGCAGAGTGCGAGGCATCATTGTTGGACTCTGTCAGGTTTAGCCGTGATGGCTACACGTGTCCTACCTCCCCTGCCTCACTGCTAGGGCCCACTGGCCCTGCGCTGGCGGTGGCACACTGTGGTGGCCAAACCAGGGTCTTCCTGCCTCAGCCCCCACAATCTCCAGGCCAGACGGGAACCAAAACCGCCCTCATCAGCATCTGCTCTTGTTTCCCTGCTGCTGGGACAGACGGCACTGGGAGAGGGTTACAGCAGACACAGGGGAGGTAAAGCGTTAAAGATTGCTGCTGTTCCATCCAACACAGCCCATCTGTCACAGCCCGTGAAAACACGTTCGGTCCCAAGATGGAGGTTTCTGTTGCAAATCAAGCTGCTTCAGTTTGATGCTGTTCAGTGGGATCTGCTTATAACAGACTGAATCCTCAGACAGGCACCCTCTGCCACATACAGCCAGGCAGTTTTATGGTTTTATGCAGCAACACAACCAGCTTGCTGCTCTTCCTCCCTCGGGGCAGAACAGGATGGTACCACACCTTGCCCCTCACCACACACAGCCCGGCATTTTGGCTTAAGCCAATAATAAATAGGTGAGCTTGTGCTAGGGCACCAAGCTGTCAATGAAGATGTCCCTCAGAAATGCCTGAATCCTGCTCTGCTACCTGGCAAAAGAGACGGTAGCTTTTCATGGCTGTGATATTTTAAACCTTTTTTAATAAAGGTGACATCCAGAAGGGGAGACCCATCAGAGCTCTGCAGACCTGAATGAGAGGTTCCACGTAGGGTTTTAGATGTCTTAAATTGTTCACGTCATCTTCGTGCCTTTAGCTGATTCATCTTGAGTTTTCTACATGGAGACATTGCAGAAATTTGCTAAAAAGCCAATGGAAATTTTGCCTGTATGCAAAAGGCCAACTTTTGTGAAGGCACCTGCTAACGAGCGAGGTTACTGACATCCTCTTTGTTTTCATCACTTCTCTTTGTTAAGTAGAAGGCACATCGGAAATTCTGCTGTTTGAGGATGACAGTAGATTGGGGATGTGGTTATCTGCCTCCACTTACTACACTCTCAACACTCCCTCTCAGGGGCTGAGTGGGATGGCTAGAAAATAGGGAGGATGTGGTTTCTGAATTCTAAATCATGACAGTTTTCCCCCAATACTCTCATCTGTAGTAATTAAGAAATTCCAGCTTAGTAATTAGACTGTAGCTGGTCTCAGGCTCTGTGGGCCTTGACGCTACCCTTCTTAAATTTCAGGACTAACCAGAGTAATCAAATTAAGGTTTTTTTTAATTAACAGTTCTACTAAACTGATACCCAATTGGAAGCCAAGCAGAGCAACAGCATTTTAGAAGTCATTCTGTTACTTCCACTCCTGTTTTCATTCCTTCCTCAGGGAGCTCTAAGTCCCACACTAATTCTTTTTGTAAAACCTCATAGAGGAGTCAGACACAGGCTGCACGCTAAAAACATAATGTGAGTGAAGATACCCCAGCAGTTTGATCTTTGCTCTTTCAACCTGCCTTAGGATGGAGGGTGGATCAGATGACCTTCAGAGGTCCCTTCCAGCCCTATTTTTTCCAGTCTTCACAATATCTACAGGAATACAATGATCAAAAAGATGTGGGTGCCTCTTGCTTCCAAAGATTTATTTCCAATTGGTAAACAAATTAACTACATGTTAAGTTAAAAAAAAAAAAAAATGGCAAAACCCCAAAACAACCCACAAAAACCTTAGGAGGCCTCCAGAACCTTAAATATGTACGTCAGAATAGCTGAGCTCTGTTTTAGCCAGCGGAGGGGTGATTATTGTTTCTTCTCAGGTCAGGCTAGATCATTTGGAAGGGAACTTAGGGTAATTTGACAGTTTTGACCCTAGTCCTGCCTGTCCGTGGGTTTCAGCTGGTACTTGGGTTCCTCCCCTCCTGAGCCTGGGTAATGGTGGGTGAATAAAGCAGCAACTGATTAAAGCTGGTTCCTGTAGGACCCTGCGAGATGCCTTTTGGAGATCTCTCAAGAGACTTCAGTTCTGTCTGGTAACAGGATTATCTTGGTCCCTGATCAAGGCCAAATAGGGATGCACGGCATCCCCCAGATATCACCTGTAAGAACTTGTGCTTACAGCCTGAAGTTCTGCCATGCTAAGCACTAACTTCAGTACTATGTACAGGATCAGATGCTGGTGTAATACCCGATCAGATCCTCTGTGTAGTTTTACACCAAACTCAAATCCATTCATACATTCAAGCTTGACTTGGTTTAATGATGACCTCGTAGAGTGTTTTCTCAAGTTAAAGATTAACTGACAGGTATGAACTGGTAGTTACTGTAATATTAACCTTTTTCCTGGCTACTGCTCAGCTTGCCTCTGAAATTCATCTTCAGGCATTGGGCCACCCTTACCCTGAAAGCCAAGCAGTACTAAAACACGACAGTCTCAAATACTGTCACAGCACGTCTTAAACTGCCTACACCTCATGGAAAAATCTGACAGATGCCTTACTTAGAAATGCTTTGGTTTAGGTATGTCATTCTATTTTGTTTCCTTAATACGTTTCTGTGAAAACAGGGTTATGGTTTAGGATTTAATCTTCTGTGTATTCCTGACTTCAGTCATAATCTCCGTCCGCATCAAAATTAGCTGGGACATCATCTTCACAGCACACACCAGATTTGAAAACAATCTTTTCATCATTTTTTCCCTGTAAAGATCTAAAACCTAAGCAGAAAAATAATGAAAAGAGCCTACCTTAATTTCACCAATGTGTCATGCTCAAAGTTTTCTCATCCTTTTTAAATTATTCTTAGCGTGAATTGATTTTGCGGTATTGATTCTAGGAATACTGTCTGTAAGCAGGTATGTTTTGTGCAATATATTAAATAGTAAAAAGGATCTGGGTGTATGTATTTATAAAAAATAGAATAATTCTTTTATATATATAACACATACGCATAGATAAATATATACACATAACCACAGAAATTGAATCAGTTAAGAGGTGGTGCTGGTTACAACACTGTACTTGTGTTTCAAGTCTATGTCCTCATAGAAAAGATGATAATGACCCTGGCAGTTGTCTTTTCCAGTGCAGAACAGCATACGAATTTGAAACTTACTGGGAAGAAACACCCTGTGAATTTCCACAAGTAGCTGAAAAGCTGAGTAACAAAACCAGTGAAAGGTGCATTGTAACAACACACACAATAAAAAAAAAACAACCCAGCAGCTTATATCTGAAGTTACATATTCACTTTGGGAAAGTGGATTTAAATTCAATATCAGAATACCGTCACCCACTCTAGCTGAAATGGTGCCTTATCTTATGTTGGTTTTAAGGAGGTTGTATTTAAGTTATTAAAGAAAGAATCCCCAAAATAAGCAAACCCACTCTTTCCTTGGAAAGTTGCTCATTGTTCCTTGCTTCAAAAGGATCCAGGAAGCAGTGGACGTATATTTACCACAAATCAAGACAAGAGGGTGATTAATAGGCCACCTGACCTTTCCCAGGGAGAGAGAGCAGGGAGGGCTGGAGAGGGCTGGCACGGGGAAGAAGGGCTGCCGCAGCTCCACGGGGCCCTCCGTGAGTCAGGGCAAGGACTGCATTTATGCATCTTTCCAGAATAATTTCTGAGGCGTGTATTCTCCAGTCTTTTATGAATTGTCTGCTAATGCTTAAGGGTTCAGCTACATGCTGGATCGGGGATTGATTTAACTGTAGATCAGTTCAGAAGGAGGTAGCCATATGGGTACAAGCTATGGTGATAGAAGCACCGTTAGCCCAGTATAACTGCACCCACTTTAACAGGGTGTGAAGTCATTTTAATGATATTTGTAAGTTAAAAACATGACAAAACTATGTTTAAATCTTCCCCGAGAGGAAAGATAACAGGTGAGTGAGCTATGTTGCAAGAGCTGGTTGGAATACTTTAGTGTTAGTGTCGGTACTTTAAAATAATCCGCATTAGAACGTAAAAATAATTAGATAAACCTTTCGATTTATTTTATTTGTGACTAGCTTGTCTTCATCTCCCTTGCCAATGCATGACTGCTTAACAACAATTAAAGCTGAACCTCATGAAAAGCATTTATCCAAAATTATTTCGTAGAAATCTTAGCTTCCCATCAATTGCTTTAGAGCACTTGGTATGGCAGGTTAGGACCCATCTGCCTCACCAGGGTAAAGAGAACAATTTCAACCATTTCACTTGAGGTCCTGGTTAGCAATTTTTACCACCGTGAAATGCTCTAAGAATTAAAGGATGACAGAAAACGCCCTCAAATCACATTTTTAAAAGCATTTTCCAAAAGTGACTATGTTAGTAGACTTTATTGTCACCAGAAAGCCTCTGTTAATCTTACAAAGCATCTGCAATGAATAATCTTCCCCTCCCCCATTCTTATTTGCTGCCAGAAACAGCTTATAAATGCTCAGTTGAAAACTCTGCCAAATTTTGTTTTTAGGCACACTCTTGTAAATACAGAATATTTCTACTGATTTTGGTAGTATTACTCCAGATTTATGCGGATGCAAGTGAAAGACAGATTTTGCCAGGGTCTTTCCTCACCAGCTGCCACTCGGTGCCCTGCTCAGCACCAGAACTGGCACCTCTGGTGTTAGTGGAAGGCAAGTGCTCGAGCTGAGTCTGCCCATCGTTTGACAAATTATTATAAACAGATTTGAACAAATATTTCTTTACAAAACAAACTGGTCAGCAGGCTCCAGGCTCGATTCTCCTGATGCATTTTACAGGAAATAATATCAAGTTAGCTATTATGAAACTACCCCCTCCTCACACACACATAATTGCTTCCAGCTTGTTGATTATTACCCTTTCCTTAACTGATAGAGTGAGAAGAGAAATAAAAATATCTCCATACAGTGGGCCAAATCCTCATCTGGTATAAATCCACATAGCTCCATCAAAGTCAATAAAACCATGTTGATTTACACCAGTTGAGAAGCTGATGCATTATAATTTTTTTACTTGCTTTTAAAAATAAAACCTTATGTGATTGTGTAACCAACATTGCAACAGAAACCAGCATTTTCTTTTGTGAAGTCAAACACGTGCCCTCCCTTTGACTTTCAAACATTTTCACTTACATAGTCCTTCTATAGCTTTTTTTTCTTCACCTGGCAGAATGCTCCTGCCATCCTTTTTACAGGGCCAGCGTCACGAGCAAGGTACAAACTGGGCTGAATTATCATCAGACACAAAATAATAATTCCGTGGATTAATGAGGATAAGGAACAAAATGCTACCACTACTTTTTCTCATAAATGAGGAAAAAAAGACTAAGCAAGGCAAAAGAGAAGAAAATTATTTCTCTCCTGACATTCTCTCTGATCTCCACAAGGCTTTCCAGTTCGCTAACATATATTAACAACACCAAGCAATTAGCAATTCCTACCCTGGAAGGATAGTACTGTAAACTACTCTTAATAGATTAAGTTTCTTAAATAAGCTTAAAAATAATGGGATTTATTACACAGTTTACTAAAGCTGATAGAAAGTATGTGCTCTGCCTGGACAAACTCTAAAGTCTTTCTTCAGTCTTTAGTAAGGGCTGTCAAACACATGGGGAGTTTTTTGGGAATATTCTTTGTCTCTTGTTCTGATCGAGAGCACAGAGAGATGTTCTGTGGCAAAGCTTTTACACCCATTGCAGGGGTTCTAGGCATTTCAGTACGCTATGGTGTCAATGAAATGGCTGGTCTTTCCCCAAACCCTCATTTTTTGGACTGGTTGTTTTAATTGATCTATATTCAGAAGTTCATGATAATTTCAATAGCAATTTGAACAATTTTACTGTTAATAGTTTTGTACTCGTTCAGCAAAGACTTTTAAGGAAACTTATATTTATTTATTCTTGGTATTTGGCAGCCCCTAATAGCATGGTGGTAGTTTTATTAAAGTTAATGGTGGTATTTGCAGGCTGATAGCCTTTAATTTCCAATAGCTTATTTTGAATACTGTAACAGATTAAGGTGTAGTAAAAAATTGCAAGAGGACGTATTTCCAAATGATTTTGTGCAAAATCTGGGCAAGATTAAGCTCGCTTTAAAATATATATTCCATTGCTCTGGATAACATCTTGAAAATCATTCTATGATGTCTGGAATTCAGTTGCAAAGACTGAATCAGAATTCAGTCACACATTCTGGTCTCTGTTTTAATATACGTTATTTAATTCATAGACCAGTCTGAAACACATTCAGAGTTGAATGGAAAACTTTTTGTAGTAAGACTTGAAAATTTCCTTGTCATATTTGGTAGGTACGACTGCACTGCTTATTTTCACTTGGAAAAGCTTGCTTATCTCTATTAAGCTGTGAACCCTTTGGTTTTGGGATCCTGCTTTTACTATAACCATCATTTTGGATTGCAGCCTTCATTTTGTAATGACGGTTTGCCACCTGGTTGAATGAATGACTGAGATGTTGATGCAGAGAAATCCACTCAGATCCTTCATTACCTGTCTGTTTCCATGGCAAGATACGACTTGAAAACACAATCTAATCCCTGGAGAAAACAGTGGTTCCCCAAGCACCTTCTAAGCAGGTATTTATAGGCAAGCTCTCTCCAGATCTGTGGAGAGGAAATTAAAATAAAACACAAATTGGCAAACACTTTCCCTTCAGTCAGGATGGAAAGAGCGTAAAGAAAGGTGGTGGTAGATCTTGCCAAAAAGTTCTGTCACATGTAGGGTAGGACAGCCTTGCATAACGTGGACAAGAAGTGTCAAGTCCTCTTGGGGACAAACAAAAGTAATTTGAAAAGTTAGGTCCTGTCCTCTCTGGTACTGACAGGGGCAAACAAATCACTCCAGAATGAAGCTGCACTAAAAAACAAGGAATCAAAAAGGGTTTTAGTTAGCTAGAATCACAGGATCACAGAAAGTGGGGTCCTTCACAGGGCTGCAGTTCAGGCTTGCTGACTCTCAGGAGGAGGTTTCTGGGGCTTTCAAGCTGCCAGTTTAATAACCCAGAGCAGCCAAGAGGCTGCTCTCTACAAAGCTGACCCCGTTTCCTACATGATAGCAAGAGCAACAGTCACTTGCCAATGTCCACACTTGTGAGGCCTCAGCTCTTCCTGGAAAAGTCACAAATTGCTCTTTGAGGAAGTTGTGTCAGCCAGTATCGAGATGGATGATTTGGGTGCTGCATCCACAGACCATTTGCCAGCGGGTCGGAGATTGGGGACCTGTCTGGTGCAGTGCCCCGTTTTGGAGAGCTTGGCTTCATCTCTGTTTGCTGAAAGTTCATCAAAGCATGGTGCTTCCAATTAAATGCTTCAAGTTTTGGGCTTATTTCAGCAGAAAAAGCAAATCTAACCAGCTCCAACCCAAGGTTCCTTTCTCCGAGCACAAATCATATACGGAAGAGGTGTAGCAGATTTAGGTAATGTCTCAGATATGCTTTTCTTTTTATCTACAGCAAAACTTTTATTTTCTTCCAAGGTATGGCAACAAAGATCGAAAAAAAGCACTGCACTGCCTTGCCTTAAGCATGCCAAAGCTTTGTGGCATCTTTAGACTGGATTCTTGGCTTTGGAGACTAGAGAAACCTGAAAGTGTACTGGATTTGAAGTCAAAACAGCTTGTTTCTCAACTTGCTTTCTTCCACAGATTATTAAAATATTAAGAACACAGGCAAATAATGCTTGGATACAACTCCCTTTGTTTGTGTTGAGTTGCATTTGTTTGTCTGAAGCCAAACTGGGTGGATGATTTTCCATTCTTTATCTTAGCGGTGAATTGTGTGGTTCTGAAATTTGAATAAGATAAGATCACAAACAAGTAAAAACATGTGGAGGCTGAAAAATCAATATGTTTCAAAGGAACAGTTGAGAAACAAATTATTCCTGTAATAATAGGCTGAAAACTAGGTTTAGGGATTCTGCTAGGGCTGATAGCATTACTAACAGCTAAAGCAGTATTATAAGGAATTTGATGTGCCTCCATAGTTAGATGTTAATCACGCCATCACCTAGGAATAAGGTACTCAAAAGGCTGATAATGGTAAACTGCAACATTAGGGATTTTTTAAGCTTCTCAATCTTTGTGTAATAATTAGATCTTAACAGCTGTACTTCTTTTTAATCACTCATGCTGAGGTCTGCTCTTCCCATTTATCCTGAGATTTTCTAGTATTTCAGTTGAATTATTCAGAATGACTCTCTCTTGCTAAGATGTTCCTGTTTTTCAGTTCAGGACTCAACGTCATTGTCACCAAAGAGTGGCAGAATTCCTGCTAACTTAATCACATTCAGACCTATACCATGCCTAACATCAGAAAGCCATTAATAACTAGCTTATACCAACCCAAGTCTGTTCTGTTGGTGATGACACATCTTAAAAATAGTTTCCTCTGAATGAAATCTACATTTCTGTACTGAATTATTACTTGCAGGGAGTCACTCTTTTGGTAACCCTTATGTTTGGCTGAAACAAAACACTTGTTGCCCTTGAGAAACACCTGAATAAGCCATGCCTAATATGATACAATTCGAGAATAATGAAAGGCAATAACTGTAAACTGTAAGCTAGCAGTAATAGAAAGATTTCCTTTGTCAACAGAATCAGAATTTTCTTCTTTCGGCTCCTGCTTCACTTAGGGCATTTAGGAACAGTGTAGGACTCAAACATTGGACTTTTCAAAAATAATCCTCAGAATCCCCAGTCTCTGTGTCTGGTACATAATTCATGAGGACAGAACCAAACATCCCCTGTTTATATTTCTGTCTACATGCTGAAGTCTCCTGAGTGCTGGCTTTGTCTACAAGCAAGCCATATATGTACTGTAAACATCTGTGTATTCACAGCAGAGAATTCCCCAAATTCTCATCACCTCACCAGATGACTGACTTTTTTTAAAAAGCTGTACATGCAATAACAGTCTCATCCCCTCTGCAGGTATTTGTTTGGTCGACAGCATTCTTTAGAGAAACGCTGTGTTGGCAGGAAAAGAGACAGGTTGTTGAGTTATGAGGCTGTGGAAGGATTGTGGTAGGCAGGACTCAGCAGCTATGAACAGAGCAGTAAACCAAGACAGGTGTCAATTCAGTCTTTCAACAAAGCCAGAGTGACTCAACTGGCATATTGAGGCACACCAGACTTAGCTGCTTAATTTTATATAAAAGTATTAAAACAAAAAGGCAAGGAAAAAAAAAAAAAAAGGAAAAAAAACCCACTCAGAAATCAGCAGAACTACATCTTCCCAGTGAGGATCATACTAACAGTGCTTAGGTTTGGACTGGATACCTCAACTGAGAACATGCGAGAAGCTCCCAGTCCAGTTTCTTTGGTTTTCGTGAGACGGGGGAGAAGTGCTCATTAAGGCAGCTTAATTTACAAGAGAAAAATCCCCACAATTGATGTTAAATGGCAGAGGAAAGAGAAGAAATAAAAGAAGAATGACCTACTTTTTAATCTATTTAACAATAATGGTAAATGTTTTTATCTACATGTCCCTGAAGTTCAGTTTTCTTGGAAGTTTTTAAGTAACTGTGAAATCGCCTGTACTTCCCAATTGCAGTATAACTTTGAATAATCAAAGGGATTCAAAAGTGGTACAAATCAAAGTTAATCCAAATGTTAAAAGGGATGTTTATGACAGGATGATTAAGAGTGGTAGTTGGAAGGGATGAGGGCTGGAAGCAAAGGTAAGGCCAGACACAGTGTGTGGGACTAGGGCATGTGTTGTTTGAAAGAAGGTAAAAACTCTTGCAGTACTGTGAGGAGCCTCACACATGTAGCATTAGAAGCCACCAGCATTTCCAAGGGAATGGGTCTTCCTAGCCTGTAGAAGCCTGAGTGAAACATTAAATCTGGTCAAATTTGGTAATTTTTATTAGAATGTGGCCTGGTCCTGTTCTAGGAAGACTTGCAGTGTTGTGAATTGATCCTATCACTTACAGGTTGATAATTCCTAACTCTGTCTCTCTGGTGCATTGCCATCGGTTAGCTCCACATCTGGGATCCTTCTGGAGCAGTGGGAGCTTGCTTAGATCCCAGAACTAGTATCCCAGCCCTTCTGAGTCCCTCTTGCTCCTCTAACCCAAGCCAGGATGCACTGTTGCCATCTCCCTGTTTGCTGGGGCAGTGATCCACATCTGGGTTCCCTGGGGGAAGAGAGTGCGGCCCTGGGGAGAGGCTGTGTAGTAGAGGTGGGAGGAGGTAGCCTCCTGGAAAAGGGAGAAAGGGGCCAGCACTTGGAAGATCAGGAATCTCACTCTGTGGGCTGCTTGCCCAAGCCATTCAAAGGTTAGTCCTGTTGTAACAAGTCCATTTTCTACCCCATGGTAACACCGTGTAGGATGTGCCATCGATACCTGCATTGCAGCTTTCGACAAAATCCGCTGAAGTCCGTCATGTGTTATAGTACCAAATTGATGGGTAAAAATCTCCCTTAAGAGCTGTATTCAAAATAAAAATCAAGATACAGTGTGGATGCAAGATGCAAATGGAATTCATCCAGTAATACAGACATGGTCTTTATTTTTTCTACAAAGATGAATGTGGCCCTAGCTTGAAACATACCATAATATGCATTACATGTCATGAATAAGAAAACCACTTATGACAGAGTACCCAATGGCATCTGCCTTTACAAGTTACTTAAAAGCATTCTTAAATACTATAAATATCCCAAGGAACTGTGACTTCTCTCTCCCCTGAAAACTTCTTATAACATCAGCGCAAACTAACTTTTGATGTACTGTTTACTGCTGTAAAACTGGATACGTCAGTCCAAAGCTGAGCTGTGTTTCTGATTGATAAGGATGCACTTAAAGTAATAGTAGCCATTTATTTTTCATAATGATCTAAAATATTCTGGAACTAAAAATTAAAAAGAAACAACACCATCACCACCACAAAACAAAACGAAACAAAAAAACAAAACCCAAGAAGCTGAAAAGGGCAACATAAACTGAAATGTTATAAATCTAATATTTTTAAATGGGGCACCGAAAAGCAAGGTGAAAATCACCTTGTACAAATAACATTTATATATCGCTTTCCTTGAAGTGTCAGAATAGCAAGTCAGCTTAATCATTTGGTGCATAATCTCTTCCTTATCTTTTCATGAGACAAAGTTCATGTGAAGCGATAAAGAGATGGAGCAAATTAGGAGAAGGTGAGAGCTGAAATGATGAAAAGGGTACTTTCAAACAGGTAACTGTGTTGCCTTTTAATTTTTTTGGCTGTCATGTTTTCATCGCTGTCGCTGCCTGACCTTCCGAAATATGGTACTGATGAAATCCCTTCTTTGAAACAGGGCTTCATGCACCTGCAGGAACAGAGGACGGGATGTGATAATAATTTATGCCAGTGAAGCAGCTTTAAACTGGCTGAAATCAGCATCTTTCTCAGGTGTCCTTGTTCTGTTCCCTTCTCAGTCAAACCTGGGAAGAAACTAGCCCGTGTTTGGAGAACTTTAGCTCTCATTTCATTTTGCTAAAGAAGCGCTGCAAGTTTATGGTGTCTCTAGATAAGGGTTTTTTATGTGTCACCTACTACATTTTAAATGACTATGAACCTATCTCTGCACTGTTTAGGCTGCTTACTGTACTGGCAACCAAAGTAGTTTAGTCTGAGGGTGTGAAGTCCTCTTTGCTTCATAACTGGCATCACCTATCTCTGAGAACACATTGAGTGTTCCTCCCACTAAACATCTGACTGTCATAAAAGGGGAAAATAACATTTTCTTCCTGGCTTTAGAAGTTATTATTGGAGTCTTTGAATTAGCCTGTCTATTAGGAGGCCAAAGGGGTAGTACCAGCTCTAGCCCTTCCTCTAAAGTCTTTGTAAATAAACAGAGAGTGAGCAATTTCTTGTTCCCAAATCCTGTGCTCGTCCCTCAGGCCCATTCAATGGCCTAAAGGGCTCGTTCTCTCTCTTTTCCTTCTTCTTCCTTCTCACACAGGGTAATACCCAGCCAGCCCCAGGATCTGTAGCTAGTTGTAAAAGGGCAAAGGTTTTACATGACTCTAGGCAACAGGAACACAAAAACAAAATTTCCGCCCCCTTGCTCTAGGCAACTGCTAAAACAGAGGGTTGGTTTTTTGTTCTGTTTTGTTTTGGGGTTGTTGTTTGGTGGGTTGGGTTTTGGTCTTGGGTTGGTTTTTTTTTTTTTTTTTTGCTTCTGGAGGCAGTGCCTTTGCTCTTAATTCATTCACATCAACCTGGGAAAATCACACGTACTGCCTGTACTACTACTTGCTCAGGCCTTTAGGTTCAACCCCCTGCTTTGGATAGCTGCTACCTCAGCGTTTCCAGTTATCCCTGTACAAAGACACTATCTTGGAGCACCCTCCAGTTAGCATGAAAAAAAGAGACAGTAGGGCAGCCAGCTGTATAAATCAACTGTACGACTGTCAACAGATTAAAGCCTTTTGATGTTGATTATTAACAGTTTTCAACATTGTAAAATGTTGACTCTATTACTCCGCAAAGTCTCATTACTTCCTCACCAGACAGAAGCTTGAGAGCGTATTTGTATAAAACAAGCAACAGGAATTCTAAAATGATACCTGGGTTGATTCACTAGAGTCCAAGGAAAAGCAAACATGCCTGAACCCTATCAGTTGACATTAAAAAAATAATAGTTCCGCAATGCTGATTCTATCCTATCTCCAAAGATGAAGAATTAAAAAAACAAAGCCCTTTGCTTCTTTGCTTATCTTCTGGGAGTCAGAGTTGGGAAGTAGGGGAGTGTAGGCTGTCTCAGTGGGTCTATGCCCTGCAGAGCTGTTCCTGGAGAAGTGAAAATAGTTATGGCTGGGGCAGTTAAGCTGGCTCTAGACATGTTTTGAACCCTTGGAGTAGTGCCAAGGACCTGGCTCAACCGATAGATTTTGTTTTCGAGTTGCATAAGCGCAAGTAACCTGCAAGACTTGATTATTTTTTTGGCACAATGGGTAAGTTCAGATAGGATTATTTAAATAGCAGCTACAATAGGACCCATCTAAGCATTTTTTACTTCACCTTAATCGTCCTCCCAGGCACAGCATCCTTGCTTCTAGGCCTTTGGGTCCCAATCTTACAACTGCTCAAGTGGTTTGACATACTGAACACCACCAAATCTTTAAAGATCCTGCCCACAAGGGATCTGTGTGTGTGTATTCACCTGCTCCTTCAGAAAAACTGCAGATCATATTAATCCATATTATTTTTATGAGGGAAAACTAATCAGGTTTCATAATGAACTGGAGAGTAATATCAGTGTGATTGAACTCACGGGGGCAACATTCCCTCCTTCTGGATACTTTTTCATGTTACTGATCACTTTTCCTTTAATTTTTTTTCAAAGTTCAGGCACACTAATGAGCTTTTCCTTTCACAGACTATTTGCAAAGGCTTTGAAACATACTTGCATGGGGAAAATACGTAGGTCTTGAAATACATGACTGTCACTAGCTAAAAAGAATTAATAAATTCCATTTAAGTAAAGAAAATAGTGTGTAAGCCAGTTGATAGGGCTGGATTTCCAGCTTTACTAATACTATAGGAGGGAAGCATATTATATCACATATTTCAGATACTTCAAGGCAAATCTCCCTTTGGTGGGACACATACACCAGTCAGCTGATACAGAATTAGGCAGAGTTCCTACACAGGCAAACTCCAGACAGAATGAATTTAATCCCAAATAACACTAAAACTTGTCTATGCACAAAGCTCTTACTGGCTCATCTAGATCACTTTTTATGCCTACCTAATTAAACGTCTTTAAAACCCTGTGTTAATGTGCTAATATAACGTTTATACCTTGTTTCTCAGTGTTTCAACCCAACAGTTCACACGACAGCAGCTAAACTGATGCCAAAATAACTCTAGTTAAACTAGTTCATGGTCTGGTCTGCATGCAAAGCTCATGATACACCAAGGATTAGGACTTAGGAGCAGACTATGTTAAAAAAAAAAGAGGAGTTGGGAAAGTTCCCTCCTGCATTCCCTAACACTGTGAAACCATAATAGTTTACAGGGGCTTTTATCCTTCCCTAAATCCTTATGAGTTGATAGTTTATGAAATAAAAAGGGGCAGATGGGACAGACCTTAATTTTACAAAAAAGGATGGCCACATGCACAAGGTCTATGCACCATGGAAATACGAGACCGGTTATATAGATTAGTTCTGGTTAACTGAAGAAAGGAAGTCCAGTTTATTCCCAGTAGCATTTTGTTGTTCAACACCTACTGGAACCGATTACATTTAACGACTCTCAGCAGAAGGACCTCTTAATTTAGGAGAGGTTTTATATGTACACCGCGCACCAATGCCTAGCATGGGATACAGTCTGGCTGGTGTATGAGGAACTGCACCCCTTCTTCACCATCAACCAACAGGGCGGCCAGACCCGCTGCCAGAAACCCACACATTCCAAAGCTCTCCCATGGCTTGGAGACAGAAGACACTTCCAGCCCAATTTTGGCAAAGGCCTTCAAGGTGGAGAGGGCTGTGGGCCTCCACAGGGGAGAGGGTCATCATCTTCATGGTGGGCCACCAGAGCATGACTGTCACACTGGGGCCAGTGCCTGCCCTGGTGGCTGCTGAGGTTCCCAGACTGCCATTTGGAGACAAATGCCTGATGCCCGGAGCAGGTCAAGGTGATGGACTGTGTGGCCTTTCCGTAGCAGCCGTGGCCCCGAGCCTTCTTCGTCGGGCTGCCTGCTTGGGGAAGGGCAACTGTCAGCCTCCCTGGAAGAGGGGTTGGACAAACTGTGAGGGCTTTCCCTGGAATGCCCCCTCCCGCCTCCTTGGCCTGCTCGGGTTAAGCTTTAACCAGCGCCTTGTTGACAGGCAAGCGTGCGGACGACGACGCCCGAAACCATCGGCTGGCGAAGGGGCTTCGCCAAGCGGTCGCCATTTCCCCACCCAGAGACACCGCAGCGGGACCCACATGCCCAGCGAGACCCCCCGCCCGCATCCGCCGCCGCCAGGGGGCGCCCCCGCTGGGCCACCTGTCCCAGGCCCGGCCCCAGCCCGGTTGGCAGCGCCCGTGGCCGGGCTGGTGGCAGTGCTGTTGCCCAAGGGGCCAAGAGCCTCCTGCGGCAGCCTGCCCTGCCAGCCTCGCCTCCTCCCTGCCACCAGACTGAGGGACTTGAGGCCCCTTGGTGGATGGATGTCCCTGTCCCCACAGCAAGGCCAAACCACTCAGGGTGTAGGCAGTGGTGAAGCTGCGAGGAGGGGCATGAAAACAGCCAGGTGCCCCGGCCTTCCTCAAGGAAGCCGGGAGCTTTGCATGTAGGTTGTAGTGAGGTGGGCATTGGTCTCTTCTCCCAAGTAACAGGCGACAGGACAAGAGGAAACAGCCTTAAGTTGCGCCAGGAGAGGTTTAAGGTAGATACTACGAAAAATGTCTTTACCAAAAGGGTTATCAAGCGCAGGAACAGGCTGCCCAGGGAAGTGGAATCACCATCCCTGGAGGTATTTACAAGATGTGTAGGTGTGCTGAAGGACATAGCTTAGCGGTAACATGACAATGGTAAGTTAATTGTTGGACTTGACCTTAAAGGTCTTTTCCAACCTAGATAATTCGATGAGTCAATGAAGCTCCCACTGTCACCCAGCCACTGTGGCAGGGCCCTGGCTGTTAAAAAAATAGCTGTTGTAGGAGTGATTCCGCCCTCCTCCTCACTCATCACAAAACACATAGTTCCCAAAAGGGTTTTTCTCCCAGATCCCGCAGTGAGCACCAAACTCTGCCAAACCCCACTGATGGGCCAGCCTGCAGAGCTGGTGCCCACAAGGGTGGCAGCGTCGGCCTAAATGAGGAAACAAATTGATGGCAGTGAGTAAAGACTTCTTTGGCAGCATTTACTGATTGACACAGTTGGACCAGGCTTTGCCAGCCGGCAGATCACTGCTTCTGCAAAGTCATTTGGAAAGTCACAACTGTTCATAACCAGGTTTTATGTGAACATTAAGAAGAATTAATATGTGTTGGCCTCAGAGATGGGCTGTAGTCATGGGCTGTTGTGGAACTCATTGAGAATCTGACCATCGGCACAGATCCAAGCTGTGTTTCCTGGCATACCTTTCCCTTTCCTCCTCCCAGTTTTTACAACAAATTGTCCTCCTGCCAGGAGATTCCTTCAGACTGTGTGAATGAAGTATTATTTGGGGAGTGGAGAAGTGTTTTATTTCAACTTATGTCAGCTGTTAAGCATTTTTATCCAAGCATGTGCGCATGCAATATGCACAAGTATTAGATAATGCTGAGGTTGTAACTCCTTTTGCTGCTAAACACTCAATTGTACAACAGGCAAGAAATGGAGAATTGAGGTCATGTGTATGCCTTGAATGATTAAAAACCTATCTACGAAGCAGGAAATTCTCTCACTGAACTTTAGTTTTGTCACAGAGGCACAACACACCCACTCACAGACATAAGAAAACTAAAATCAATGTAGTTCAGAGCAGTGATGGAAAGGCACAGGCATTTTTAAACCTGATCTGACCTTTTAAACCTTTCTCTGTGATACTGACTTTAGTGGGGGTACTTACCAAGATCAGGCATACAAGAACTGTCTTGCACACTTTCTCCTTTTTCTCATTATTAGCTGCATTTCTGCCACTGAACCTTAGATGAGTGTAACTGAAAGCTGTTTTTGAAGGGTCTAACCCATTACATCTCTTAGGGACTAGGCAGAGCTGTAGGCAACCTTTTGCTTTGCCCTAAAGGAGGCTTGCACTTAAAAGTAATTTTCTGATTTCTGGGGAACAATGGGAGGGCAGATATGCTGTTTTAAGTATTACTATCTCTGTAAACACTTTTTTTTTAATGACATTCTGTAATTATGATAACTAGAGTGCAAACTTTTTAGGAAATGTAGAAGTTCCATCAGTATCGTACTTTCTCTTGGGTGTAAGGCCCCTATGTGGGCATGGTGGGACAGTGATGCCCACCTGATACATGCCTGTCCTTGGATCTGTGGGAGGAGAGAGAATTATGATGTAGGCTGTGTCTCAGGAGCTCTCCTTTTGGAGGATCTCCCTTAGGTACCCTGTTCCCCTAAGAATATAGTCAATGGCCATGATGTAGTATGGTGGGCTCCCCTCCAGCTTTAGGACTCAGCATGCCAGGCTCAGGTCACTCTGCCGGCACCCTGTTAAGTCAAGCAGTTATGGAAAAGCAGTGTCCTGCAAAAACACGAGATCAAAACTGCAGCTTCTTTTGTACCCAAGGCAAGCTACCACTTTACTGCAGCCCTTGTCTGCCTGGGCTGCAGTGGTGGCCAGGGTCTAAGCACATGCAGGAGCATCGTGGTGGGGCTGTTCCACGTGCACACACACACACACCTGTGTGTTGTCAAGTGGGGAGACATCCAGAGTCTCCGTTGAGCCAAGCTGAGGCTCCAGCAGCTACTGGGTTCTCCAACTCTGCTCTTACTTGGCATTTGCCATAGGAATAGCGCCTAGATGATAGTAAATCTTTTTGCTTCATCCTTGCTAAAGCCCTCTATGAGACCTGAGTAGCAAGACAGAAGAAAATAAGGTCTCATATTAAGGAGTCTCATATTAAATGGATAAGTAAGTCAGAATACTAGTCATGGTCATGAGACATCACATTTGTCAAATGAATGGCTCTATGAAAATCCAACATGGTCGGTATTTAAGCAGAATTGTATGTTCTACCCTGGCTCATCACTGTAGTCTTTGACTAAATAAGCCATATCAGCTACTGGGCTAACTTCACGTGCTCCTCAAGCGAAATTGCACTGCATGGGATCTCTTTCAATATGCAAGCAGGCATGTCTAATCTCAGTATTTCTGAAAATAAAAATTGGGACTGTATAGTCATATGAAAAATTCATAAAGTAGCATCCTTGAAGTTATTGGTTTGACATCAACTGGACAGAGAGGTGTTCAATTTAAGTAAGATGAATGCAAACTTAATAAATGTTAGGGGTGTATTATGCGATTTGAGAGTGCTCAGTCTTAAATTCGGCTGCATAAAGAACATCTTTATCGATTCAGATCCAGGTTTCAAACATGTTGATGTAGGATATTTATAACTCTTCTAAAATGCCGTACTTCACTCCAGTAGTGACAATGTGCGTATGTAGCAAAAGATAGCAAATTCACCCATCACTCATTCAAAATCATTCATCAGTCATCATTCATTCTAAATATTGGTTAGCAATGAGAAATTCAGAATATTTTACTGTCAGAAAATCATAGGAGTGTCAATACTCTTGTATCCTGTGCACTACAACTGTAACTAAGAAAACGCAGTACCAATCCCCTCAGAATTTAAGCTGTTTTCAGACACACTGTTAGGAAATGGATAGTGGTTTCACAACATCGTTTTATTGTTTTGTAATCAGGTTAGAGGCCAGTCATACGTGGTCATCGCTGCAAAGGAGATGAGGTCAGAGTTCCTCCCCCCGAGTGTAAGGTTATCAGCTTAAATACCTTTAATAGCCCTTTCTGAGAGGAAAAAAATAGGATATGATTAAAATAAACTTTAAAAGAACATATCTCTTAATCTCTGGAGTTGCATGGAAATGAAACATGCAGTATCCATTAAAAGCAGGCAGAACGGTATGTCTAAATCCTATTAAACTGTGAAAAAAAATGGAGAAGATGGGATACCTTTGTGCAGAATAACTCTGATGATATAAGAAACATCTCAGTGCTCCCCGAGGGCTTTGTTGAGGGATGGGGCCCTGCTGCATTGGGTGGTGTTTAACCTCAGCAATAGGCGCAGCAGACTCCGGCCACGACTTACTGCCCTCTGTGCCACCAACAGACCCACAGATTATGCCTCCGTTTGCAACTGCAGAATGCCTGGGTTAAGCCTATTAAGAAAATACCCCAAAATGTGAGTATACTAAAAATTCACTGACCACAGGAATTGCTTTTTTACCTTTGTTTGTGACTCATGTGAAAACACCAAGAGTTGAATGCATCCAGCAGCTGCAGAACAAGGAACCTCCTGTCCCGGTGGTTACAGAACTGCTTTGAAAGCATCTTGAAATACAACAGAGCTAGAATGAAAGAAAAATGAAATGCATTGTGAAAAATCATCTGTGCACCTCTTCCTTTTCTTTCTTTCTTTCTTTTTTTTTGACTGAAGTATGTTATTTATAAGTGAGTATGTTATTAAAAACCGAGCATAGCACTTTACAGCCAGTAAAAGACAATAGACCAAATGTTACCGTTACCCACAGCTGGAGCGGATTGATAAAACCAGCACATTGTCTTTGCTCACATAGTTTAAAGTCTAAATAAAGATATATGATCAAAAAGAGTAAATTGGCTCAGCAAGGTGGTGGAGAAAGGGCAAAAGGTGAAAAAAAAGCTCTATCAGTAAGTTATAAAACGCGTAATCGGATAAATAAGGTGGCTTTGCTGGGTGCTGCAGACTTTAAAAAAATCATGTACAGTTTCCTTGCATTACGGAAGTGAAGGATTTTCAAAACAGTGCTTGGAAAGAAAAGGAATGATACAAGTCTCCAAAAATCTACCCAGTGCATTAAAAGGAGTTGGTGCTTACATATATGTTATACTTCTTCCTTCGTACATGTGCCAGTCAATGGAAAAAAATATAGAGATTATTGATATTATGTCATTTTACTGAACAACTCACTAGCAATCCCTCATTTACACAAATAAATACGTTTTTCACATTTATCTTTTCAACCATAATTTTTTTACAAAAAAGAGAGTTGGGAACCTAGCGTGTTATTCAAAATCCAAGGAAGGGCTATATGAAGAAATCCCACAATTTTTTTTTCTCTGACTTCAGCCAAACCCAGAGAGAACAAAGTGGCAACTTTGGGGGAAAAATAAAAAGAACAAAAAAGCAAGCAAGCAAGCGTCTAAACATATTCCACAGAAAAAAACTCTCCCAATTGCATGATAATGCAGATAAAACTGAGGAAAATTTTTGCTTTTGCATGGTTCCAAGTATATGATTTGGCTAAACATTAGTCATTCCAATATAAAGTTAGGTGTGAATTTAAAATGGTAACACTCTAGTAAAATAATTCCATGTGCTCTACTTGTTCCAGAATAACAATAGTCACATGTGGAATTATTTGGTAATGGATATAGCCAAAGAGATATTTTGGAATATCTGAATAGATATTTTGAGGTGACTTTGTTAAAAAAGCAGTTCTTGGTGGTTTAAAGACAGGCAGAAATAGGCTAGCACAAGGAATCTGTGATAAAGTAGGGAGCAAGTGAAAAGAAATGAAAATTTGCAGACTGTGGGCAGCTCTGAAGGAGCAGCGGGGGAGTTGCCCTGAGCCTGGGCCGACACTGTGCTTGGAAATTGTTCTACCCTTGTAAAGCATAGAGACCAAGGGGGTTATTATATTTTACGTTCTCAATACAACTAATTTTAAAGTTCTATGAATGAGAACCACAACCTCCCTAGCTAGGGAACTCCAGCTGTTAAGTGTGTAAGTCAGGTTGAAAAAGAAAGCAGCTCCTTTTTTGCTCCTTTGGGGCAAAATCCATGTCAACAACCCCTTTCAATGTCACCAATAATCCCATTCTGTCTTGAATCAAAACTACGCTTTCAGTGATGTGTTAAAAAAACACAAATTATTGCAAAAATAAAACACAGTGTAAGAATGCAATAAGTATTTCCATGGAAGGAAAGTAACCCTTTTCTGATTTCTCAGAATTAATTTCCACTGAAGTCTCAATGCCCACTTAGTAGACAGTAGCTGGTGTCATAAATAATTGTTCTAGTTCCTGCTGATCTTATTGGGAGCAGAGTCAGAGCCTGGATTTATGGATTTTAAAGAACAGAGCTGGATTCAGAGGTGAAAACTAAATGAACTGCTCCTCTGTATCCTAAGAACATGAAAACATAGTGCAACCCTGTTACTCAGTGAGGATCTCTTCACTGGAAAATCATCGAGGGAATAATGAGTGGGGAAGGGCAAGAGGAGGAGGAAAAGGTGAGAAGAAAAGAGAAAGAGGGCAAGAGAGAGTAAAAAGGGAAAGGGAATCTGCTTTTGATGTCACAGTTCTATCAACTCATGCATTTTTCATGGGTGCCTACTAGTGCTAAAATAATGCTACGCTGACAATCCAAGCATGAAGAAAAACCCAGCAGAGTTCCTAAACATCCTGATACTGGCTTAAAAATAATGAGATTTGCAAAAATTCGAAACTCAGAGCTTTTCTTTCCCTCCTAATTCGTGAGCCTTTCAGGTTCGCGTATTCAAGCTTTGCAATCAAAATTGAGATTTAGAAATGTAATTATTTTTAAGGAGAGCCGAGGTTCCGATTTAAGCACATCTGCTGAAGAGCTAGGGCTTCAAACAAAGCTAAGTGTTGCAAAATCTCACTGTAATCATAGGAGCTGGCAACCCTAAATGTCGTAACCATGGCACACTGTACAGTTTTGATGCAAAAGGAACTAAAAATTACCAGATGTTAGATACAAGTGCATTAACTCAAGTTGCATTTGTGCCCTTTGCCACAAAGTAATTAAAAACTGAAAGCGAAGCCAACGGGGAAATGAACTGGAAGGACTCAGGAGTTCAGTTTTTTGGTAGCTCAAACTTCATATTTTGTAAACTTAACTAGAAGAAGCGAGCATTAACATTTCCCACGGCTTTTGATTAAAACCTGGTCGCTTTTTAAACAAAGTAATTCATGGACTGGATGTAAACATTCTTTTCGGTTTTAGTCACAGAGTGCCGATCGTTGCCTTTACTTGCAGAGGTAAAGAAAACAACCTATGCACAGGTGCAGGAGAAAGCACGGAACCTTTATCTGCAGGAACAGCATTTTAAGTTGTGAACTTGAACTATTAGGTATCAGCCTGCAGCTATTATTCACCCCTGTAGTTCCTACAATTATTCTATTAGATTTTTCATACGAGTGCTGGATGATGAACTATAATGGTTGTGGACTTTCTGTGGTTTTATATCTTCAAGCTGGCTAGCAATTTTAGGAACAAAAATTAACGCCCCAGTTTTAATTACCAATGGCGCTGTAAATGCATTAGTGTAAAAAAAAAAAANGAAAAAGAGGTGTTTTTTTTAGAAAAAAAAAAAAAAAAAAAAAAAGGGGGGGGGGCAAAGTTAAGGGGCCCACGTGCAACTTTTATGCTCATTTTACTTATACGTAATCTCAATTTCGGCAAAATATGTCTGTCTGCCCCTGTAGGCTCTGACAGCTGTGCACTCCGCGGCTTTTGGGCTGTAACCGAGGGAGAAACGGTTGTCCCCGGGATCGCGCTGTCAGGCGCCGCAGCCGCTGGCGGATCAGCCGAAGGGGGAACAGCCCTGCGGGAGCCGTGCCTGCCCTGGCTGGCCGGGCAGGTACCGGGGGCAGTGGATCACTCCGGCGGCCGATGGTCTGGTCTCCCAGGGGGCCGGGGGTCTCCCAGGGGCTCGGCGGCTCATCGGCGCCGGTGTCGGAAGCGCTGGTAATGCCGGTGGCAGGAGGCGCGGGCGGGCAGCGCCGCACGCTCAGGCGCCCCTCCGTGCTGTACCGCACCGCACCGTACCGTACCGCCCGCAGCCTAGCCCAGCCCGACCCGACTTCCCCCCTCCTGCCGTCCACCCGCCTGGGCCCACCACCCCCCGCACCGGAGATCTCCGACTGATAATTCAAAAATGGAGGATGCGCCCTCTCAGCCATTAATTAATAATGTAGCTCGCTGTCTTCCTGTGTGACACACGCTGGAAGGCACCGAGCGGCCAATAAAGATGTAGGGGAGAGCAGGGGAAGGCTCCTCCCCGCAGCTCTTCCTGATTGAGGGCTTGAAGAAGTAGATCAAAAACTTCCCAGGAGCCGGGGGGGGCAGAGGAAAGGGGAGAAAAAAAGCGCGGCGAGGGGGACTGCGCGTCGCACCGGCCGAGCAGCCAGGGCAGCCTACGGCCGCACCAGGTGAGCAGGAGGGGAGGAAGCCCCCCGGAGCGCCAGGCCGGAGGCAGGGAGGGAAGGACGGGCGGACAGCCCCCCGCGCCGCAGCCGCGCTGTCCGGCGGCGGGCGGGCCGGGGCGAGGCTGGAAGGGCGAGGACCCCTATTAGGCGGCANGCGCCGCCTCCGCCCGCCGCTCGGCGTCATGGCCCCATTGTGAGGCAGAGGGAGGCGGAGGCGGGAGGAAGGATCCGCCGCCCGCTCCCCGCGCAGTCCCAGGCAGGCAGCGGCGTGTCAGGCACACAAAAGGCCGCCGCCGCCGCCGGCGCTTTCTCCCGCTCCTTCGCCGGCTCCCCCGGGGGGAGGGACGCGCCGGGCCCGCTCCCTCCTCCCCGGGCCGAGGGTCTCCGCTGCCCGCGC